>JAJONR010001284.1:0-50546 GCA_029582245.1 Solanum etuberosum | reverse complement strand
TTGAATTTAATATCTTTCGGACATTTACGAGGAAAAATTAATTTTTTTGTTATTTTTCGAAATGTTACGAAAAAAGAGCAAAGTTTTGTTCATTTTTTCGTTTCGATATTCTAAGGTCATTGGTGTAGTTTGAGAATATTATGAGGTGTTTTGATGTACTTTTCTTGAATTTAATATCTTTCGGACATTTACGAGGAAAAATTAATTTTTTTGTTATTTTTCGAAATGTTACGAAAAAAGAGCAAAGTTTTGTTCATTTTTTCGTTTCGATATTCTAAGGTCATTGGTGTAGTTTGAGAATATTATGAGGTGTTTTGATGTACTTTTCTTGAATTTAATATCTTTCGGACATTTACGAGGAAAAATTAATTTTTTTGTTATTTTTCGAAATGTTACGAAAAAAGAGCAAAGTTTTGTTCATTTTTTCGTTTCGATATTCTAAGGTCATTGGTGTAGTTTGAGAATATTATGAGGTGTTTTGATGTACTTTTCTTGAATTTAATATCTTTCGGACATTTACGAGGAAAAATTAATTTTTTTGTTATTTTTCGAAATGTTACGAAAAAAGAGCAAAGTTTTGTTCATTTTTTAGTTTCGATATTCTAAGGTCATTGGTGTAGTTTGAGAATATTATGAGGTGTTTTGATGTACTTTTCTTGATTTTTATATCTTTCGGACATTTACGAGGTAAAATTATTTTTTTTGTTATTTTTCGGACAGTTACGAAAAAGAGTAAAGTTTTGTTCATTTTTTCATTTCGATATTCTAAGGTCATTATTGCAGTTTGAGAATTTTTGAGGTGTTTTGATGTAATTTTCTTGATTTTTATATCTTTCGGACATTTACGAGGAAAAATTAAATTTTATTTTATTTTTCGGACATTTAAGAAAAACAGATAGTTTTTTTCATTTTTTCGTTTCGATATTCTAAGGTTATTGGTGCAGATTGAGAATTTTTTGAGGTTTTTGGATGTACTTTTCTTGATTTTAATATCTTTTGGAAATTTACGATGAAAAATTAAATTTTTTGGACAGTTACAAAAAAGAGTAAAGTTTTGTTCATTTTTTGGTTTCAATATTCTAAGGTCATTGGTGAAATTTTCAGAATTTTTTGAGGTGTTTTGATGTACTTTTCTTGAATTTTATATCTTTCAGACATTACAAGGAAAAACAATTTTTTTTTGTTATTTTTCGGACAGTTACGAAAACTGGTAAAGTTTTGTTCAGGTTTTTCGTTTCGATATTTTAAGGTTATTGTTGCAATTTTAGAATTTTTTGAGGTGTTTTGATGTGCTTTTCTTGATTTTTATATCTTTAGGACATTTACGAGGAACAATTAAATTTTTGGACAGTTACGAAAAAGAGTAATATTTTGTTCATTTTTTCGTTTCGATATTCTATGGTCATTGATGCAGTTTGAGAATTTTTTGAGGTGTTTTGATGTACTTTTCTTGATTTTTATATCTATCGGACATTTACGAGGAAAAAATATTTTTTTTATTATTTTTCGGACAGTAACGAAAAAGTGTAAAGTTTTGTTCATTTTTTTGTTTCGATATTCTAAGGTCATTGATGCAGTGTGAGAATTTTTTGAGGTGTTTTGATGTACTTTTCTTGATTTTTATATCTTTCGGACATTTACAACGAAAAATTTAATTTGTTGTTATTTTTCGGACAGCTACGAAAAAGAGTAAAGTTTTGTTCATTTTTTCGCTTCAATATTCTAAGGTCATTGGTGCTGTTTGAGAATTTTTTGAGGTGTTTTGAAGTACTATTTCTGATTTGTATATCTTTCGGACATTTACGAGGAAAAAAAAAAATTTGTTATTTTTCGGACAGTTACGAAAAAGAGTAAAATTTAGTTCGTTTTTTCATTTCGATATTCTAAGGTCTATTGTGCAGTTTGATAATTTTTTGAGGTGTTTTGATGTACTTTTCTTGAATTTTATATCTTTCGGACATTTACGAGGAAAAATTAAATTTTTTGTTATTTTTCGAATAGTAACAAAAAACAGTAAAATTTTGTTCATTTTGTCTTTTCGATATTCTAAGGTCACTGGTGCAATTTGAGAATTTTTTGATGTGTTTTGATGTACTTTTCTTGAATTTTATATCTTTCGGACATTTACGAGGAAAAATTAAAGTTTTTGTTATTTGTCGGAATGTTACGAAAAAAGAGTAAAGTTTTGTTCATTTTTCTTTTTGATATTTTAATGTCATTGGTGCAGTTTGAGAATTTTTTGAGGTGTTTTGATGTACTTTTCTTGATTTTTATATCTTTCGGACATTTACGAGGAAAATATAATTTTTTTGTTATTTTTCGGACAGTTACGAAAAAGAGTAAAGTTTTGTTCAATTTTTTCGTTTCAATATTGTAAGGTTATTTGTGCAGTTTGAGAATTTTTTGAGGTGTTTTGATGTACTTTTCTTAATTTTTATATCTTTCAAACATTTACGAGGAAAAATTAATAGTTTTGTTATTTTTCGAACAGTTACGAAAAAGATTAACGTTTGTTCATTTTTTGGTTTCGATAATCTAAGGTCATTGGTGCAGTTTGAGAATTTTTTGAGGTGTTTTGATGTACTTTTCTTGATATTTATATATTCCGAACATTTATGAGGAAAAAATAATTTTTTTGTTATTTTTCAGACAGTTACGAAAATGTGTAAAGTTTTGTTCATTTATTCGTTTCGATATTCTAAGGTCATTGGTGTAGTTTGAGAATTTTTTGAGGTGTTTTGATGTATTTTTCTTTATTTTTATATATTTCAGACGTTTACGATGAAAAATTTAAATTTTGTTATTTTTCGGACAATAAAGAAAAAGAGTAAAGTTTTGTTCATTTTTTCATTTCGATATTCTAAGGTTATTGGTGCAGTTTGAGAATTTTTTGAGGTGTTTTGATTTACTTTTCTTGATTTCTATATTTTTCGGACATTTACGAGGAAAAAATAATTTTTTTGTTATTTTTTGGACTGTTACGAAAAAGAGTAAACTATTTTTCATTTTTTCATTTAGATATTCTAATGTCATTGGCGAGTTTGAGATTTTTTTGAGGTGTTTTCATTTAGTTTTCTTGATTTTTATATCTTTCGGACATTTTCGAGGAAAAAATAATTTTTTTGTTATATTACAGATAGTTACGAAAAAGAGTAAAGTTTTTTCATTTTTTCATTTCGAAATTCTAAGGTCATTGGTGCAGTTTGAGAATTTTTTGAGGTGTTTTGATGTACTTTTCTTGATTTTTATATCTTACGGACATTTACGAAGAAAAAATTAATTTTTTTTTATTATTCGAATAGTTACGAAAAATAGGTAAGTTTTGTCCATTTTTTTCGTTTCGATAATCTAAGGTCATTGTTGCAGTTTTAAAATTTTTTGTGGTGTTTTGATGTACTTTTCTTGATTTTTATATCTTTCGGACAGTTATGAAAAAGAGTAAAGTTTTGTAATTTTTTCGATTCGATATTCTTAGGTCATTGATGCAGTTTTAGAATTTTTTTGAGGTGTTTTGATTAATTTTCTTGGTTTTTATATCTTTCGGATATTTATGAGGAAAAATTAAAATATTGGTTATTTTTCGGACATTTACGAAAAAGAGTAAAGTTTTGTTCATTTTTTCGTTTCGATATTCTACGGACATTGGTGCAGTTTGAGAGTTTTTTGAGGTGTTTTGATGTATTTTTCTTGATTTTTATATCTTTCGGACATATACGAGGAAAATTAAATTTTGTTATTTTTCGGACATTTACGAAAAAAGAGTAAATTTTTGTTCATTTTTTCGTTTCGATATTCATAGGTCATTGGTGTAGTTTGTGAATTTTTCTAGGTGTTTTGATGTACTTTTCTTGATTTTTATATCTTTCGGACATTTACGAAGAAACAATTAAATTTTTTGTTATTTTTCGAATAGTTACGAAAAATAGGAATGTTTTGTCCATTTTTTTCGTTTCGATATTCTAAGGTCATTGGTGCAGTTTTAAATTTTTTTTGAAGTGTTTTGATGTACTTTTCTTGATTTTTATATCTTTCGGACATTAATGAGGAAAAATTAAATATTTTGGACAGTTACGAAAGAGTGTTAAATTTCGTTCATTTTTTCCTTTGGATGTTCTAAGGTCATTGGTGCAGTTTGAAATTTTTTTGAGTCTTTTTGATGTACTTTTCTTGATTTTTATATCTTGCGGACATTTATGAGGAGAAATTAAATATTTTGGGATGGTTACGAAAAAGACTAAAATTTTGATCATTTTTTCGTTTGGATATTCTAAGGTCATTGGTGCAGTTTGAGAATTTTTTGAGGTTTTTTTATGTTCTTTTCTTCTTCATTATATTTTTCGGAAATTAACGAGGAAAAAATAATTTTTTGTGTTATATTTCGGACAGTTACGAAGAAGAGTAAAATTTTGATCATTTTTCGTTTCTATATTCTAAGGTCATTCGTACAATTTTAGAATTTTTTCAACTGTTTTGATGTACATTTCTTGATATTTATATTTTTTGGATGTTTACGAGGAAAAATAATTTTTTTGTTATTTTTTGGATTGTTACGAAAAAAAGTAAAATGTTGATCATTTTTTCGATTCGATATTCTTAAGCCAATAGTGCAATTTGAGAATTTTTTGAGGTGTTTTGATGTACTTTTCTTAATTTTTATATCTTTCGGACATTTACGAGGAATCATTAATTTTTTTGTGATTTTTCGGACAGTAAGGAAAAAGATAGAAATTATAATCATTTTTTCGTTTCGATAATCTTAGGTCATTGGTGTAGTTTGAGAATTTTTTAAGGTGTTTTGATATACATTTCTTGATTTTTATATTTTTCAGATAATTACGAAAAAAGTGTAAAATTTTGATCATTTTTTTGTTTCGATATTCTTAGGTCATTGGAGCAGTTTGAGAATTTTTTGAGGTGTTTTGATGTACATTCTTGATATTTATATTTTCAAACATTTTCGAGGAAAAATTATTTTTTTTGTTATTTTTCGGACAGTTACGAAAAAGAGTAAAATTTTGATCATTTTTTTGTTTCGATATTCTAAAGTCATTGGTGTAGTTTGAGAATTTTTTTGAGGTGTTTTGAGGTACATTTCTTGATTTTTATATTTTTTGGACAACTACGAAAAAGAGTAAAATTTTTATCATTTTTTCGTTTCGATATTCTAAGGTCATTAGTACAGTTTGAGAATTTTTTGAGGTGTTTTGATGTACATTTCTTCATATTTATATTTTTCAGACATTTATGAGGAAAAATTAAATTTTTTGTTATTTTTCAGACAGTTACGACAAATAGTTGATCATTTTTTCGTTTCGATATTCAAAGGTTATTGGTGCAGTTTGAGAAGTTTTTTAGGTGTTTTGATGTACATTTCATGATTTTTTATATTTTGGACATTTATGAGAAAAAAAAAATTTGTTATTTTTCGGACAGTTAAGAAAAAAGAGTAAAATTTTGATCATTTTTTCGTTTCGATATTCTAAGGTCATTGGTGCAGTTTGATAATTTTTTGAGGTGTATTTATGTACATTTCTTGATTTTTATATTTTTCAGACATTTACGAGGAAAAATTAAAGTTTTTGTTATTTTTCGTTCAGTTAAGAAATAGAGTAAAATTTTGATCATTTTTTCGTTTCGATATTCTAATGTCGTTGGTGCAATTTGAGAATTTTTTGAGGTGTTTTGATGTACATTTCTTAATTTTATTAGTTTTCGAACATTTATGAGTAAAAATTAATTTTTTTTATTTTTTGGCCAATTAAGAAAAAGAGTAATATTTTGATCATTTTTTTCGTTTCGATATTCTTAGGTCATTAGTGCAGTTTGAGGAATTTTTGAGGTGTTTTGATGTACATTTCTTGATTTTTATATTTTCGGACATTTACGAGAAAATCTAATTTTTTTGTTATTTTTCGGACAGTTACGAAAAAGAGTAAAATTTGATCATTTTTTAGTTTCGATATTCTAAGGTCATTGTGCAGTTTTAGAATTTTATGAGAAGTTTTAATGTACATTTCTTGATTTTTTTATTTTTCGGACATTTACGAGTAAAAATAATTTTTTTTGTTATTTTTCGGACAGTTAAGAAGAAGAGTAAAATTTAGATCATTTTTTCATTTCAATATTCTAAGGTCATTGGTGCAGTTTGAGAATTTTTGAGGTGTTTTGGTGTACATTTCTTGATTTTTATATTTTTTGATATTTTTCGGATAGTTACGAAAATAAGTAAAATTTTTATCATTTTTTTTTCTCGATATTCTAAGGTCTTTGGTGCAGTTTGAGAATTTTTTGAGATGTTTTGATGTACTTTTTTTTTATTTTTATATTTTTCGGACATTTACGAGAAAAAATTAATTTTTTGTTATTTTTTTGACATCATTTTTCTGTTTCGATATTCTAAGGTTATTGGTGCTGTTTGAGAATTTTTTTTAGGTGTTTTGATGTACTTTTCTTGATTCCTATATTTTTCAGACATTTATGAGGAAAAATTAATTTTTTGGTTATTTTTCGGACTGTTACGAAAAAGAGTAAAGTTTTTTTATTTTTGTTTTAGATATTCTAAGGTCATTGGTGCAGTATGAGAATTTTTTGAGGTGTTTTGATCTAATTTTCTTGATTTTTATATTTTTCGGACATTTACGAGGAAAAATTATATTTTTTGTTATTTTTCGGACATCATTTTTCTGTTTCGATATTCTTAGGTCATTGGTGTAGTTTAAATTTTTTTTGAGGTGTTTTGATGTACTTTTCTTGATTCTTAAGGTTTTCGGACATTTACGAGGAAAAATTAATTTTTTTGTGATTTTTCGGACAGTTACGAAAAAGATAGAAATTTTGATCATTTTTTCGTTTCGATATTCTTAGGTTTATTGGTGCAGTTGAAGTATTTTTTGAGGTGTTTTCATGTACATTTCTTGATATTTATATTTTTCGGACAATTACGAAAAAGTGTAAAATTTTGATCATTTTTTTCGTTTCGATATTCTAAGGTCATTGGTGCATTTTGACAATTTTTTGGAGTGTTTTGATGTACTTTTTTTTATTTTTATATTTTTCGGACATTTACGAGGAAAAATTATTTTTTTTGTTATTTTTCGGAGAGTTACGAAAAAGATTAAAATTTTGATCATTTTTCCGTTTCGATATTGTAAGGTCATTGGTGCAAATTGAGAATTTTATAAGGTGTTTTTATGTACTTTTCTTGATTTTTATATTTTTTGGACATTTACGAGGAAACATAATTTTTTTTGTTTTTTCGGACAGTTACGAAAAAGACTAAAATTTTGATCATTTTTTCTTTTCGATATTCTTAGGTCATTGGTCTAGTTTGAGAATTTTCTGAGGTGTTTTGATGTACATTTCTTGATTTTTATATTTTCGGACATTTACGAGGAAAACAATAAATATTTTGTTATTTTTCGGACAGTTAAGAAAAAGAGTAAAATTTTGATCATTTTTTTCGTTTCGATATTCCAAGGTCATTGGTGCATTTTGACAATTTTTCGGAGTGTTTTGATGTACTTTTTTTTATTTTTATATTTTTCGGACATTTACGAGGAAAAATTATTTTTTTTGTTATTTTTCGGAGAGTTACGAAAAAGATTAAAATTTTGATCATTTTTCCGTTTCGATATTATAAGGTCATTGGTGCAAATTGACAATTTTTTAAGTTGTTTTTATGTACTTTTCTTGATTTTTATATTTTTTCGGACATTTACGAGGAAACATAATTTTTTTTATTTTTTCGGACAGTTACGAAAAAGATTAAAATTTTGATCATTTTTTCTTTTCGATATTCTTAGGTCATTGGTCTAGTTTGAGAATTTTCTGAGGTGTTTTGATGTACATTTCTTGATTTTTATATTTTCGGACATTTACGAGGAAAACAATAAATATTTTGTTATTTTTCGGACAGTTAAGAAAAAGAGTAAAATTTTGATCATTTTTTGTTTCGATATTCTAAGGTCATTGGTGCAGTTTGAAATTTTTTGAGGTGTTTTGATGTACATTTCTTGATTTTTATATTTTTCAGACATTTACGAGGAAAAATCAAAATTTTTATTATGTTTCGGAAAGTAAAGAAAAAGTGTAAAAGTTTGATCATTTTTTCATTTCGATATTCTAAGGTCATTGGTGCAGTTTGATAATTTTTTGAGGTGTTTTGATATACTTTTCATGTGTTTTATATTTTTCAGATATTTACGAGGAAAATTTAAATTTTTTTTTATTTTTTGGACAGTTACAAAAAAGAGTAATATTTTGATCATTTTTTCGTTTCGATATTTTAAGGTCATTAGTGAAGTTTTAAAATTTTTTGAGGTGTTTTGATGTTCACTTCTTGATATTTATATTTTTCAGACATTTGACAGGAAAAATTAAATTTTTTGTTATTTTTCGGATAGTTACCAAAAAGTGTAAAATTTTGATCATTTTTTCGTTTCGATATTCTAAGGTCATTGGTGCATTTTGACAATTTTTTGAGGTGTTTTGATGTACTTTTTTTATTTTTATATTTTTCGAAAATTTATGAAGAAAAAATAATTTTTTTGTTATTTTTCGGACAGTTACGGAAAAGAGTAAAATTTTGAACATTTTTCCGTTTCAATATTGTACGGTCATTGGTGCAAATTTAGAATTTTAAGCTGTTTTGATGTACTTTTCTTGATTTTTATATTTTTCGGACATTTACGAGGTAAAATAAATATTTTTGTTTTTTTCGGACAGTTACGAAAAAGAGTAAAATTTTGATCATTCTTTCTTTTCGATATTCTTAGGTCATTGGCGTAGTTTGAGAATTTTCTGAGGTGTTTTGATGTACATTTCTTGTTTTTATATTTTCGGACATTTACGAGGAAAAAATATTTTTTTTGTTATTTTTCGGACAGTTACGAAAAAGAATAAAATTTTGATCATTTTTTCATTTCGATATTCCAAGGTCATTGCTGCAGTTTGAGAATTTTTTGAGGTGTATTGATGTACTTTTCGTGTTTTTTATATTTAAGGACATTTATGAGGAAAAAATATTTTTTTGTTAATTTTCGGACAGTTACGAAAAAAAGAAAAATTTTGGTAATTTTTTCGTTTCGATATTCTAAGGTCATTAATGCAGTTTGAGAATTTTTTGAGCTGTTTTGATGTACATTTCTATATTTTTATATTTTTCGGACATTTACGAGGAAAAATTAATTTTTTTGTTATTTTTCGGACAGTTCTGAAAAAGTGTAAAATTTTGATCATTTTTTCGTTTCGATATTCTAAGGTCATTGGTGAACTTTGAGAATTTTTTGAGGTGTTTTGATGTACATTTCTTGATTTTTTTATTTTTTGGACATTTACGAGTAAAAATAAATTTTTTTGTTATTTTTCGGACAGTTAAGAAAAAGAGTAAAATTTTGATCATTTTTTCGTTCCGATATTCTAAGGTCATTGGTGCAGTTTGAGAATTTTTTGAGGTGTTTTGATGTATATTTCTTGATTTTTATATTTTTCGGACATTTACAAGGAAAAAATTAATTTTTTTGATATTTTTCGGACAGTTTCGAAAATAAATAAATTTTGATCATTTTTTTTCCCAATATTCTAAGGTCATTGGTGCAGTTTGAGAATTTTTTTAGGTGTTTTGGTGTACTTTTCTTGATTTTTATATTTTTCTGACATTTACGAGGAAAAATTAATTTTTTTGTTATTTTCTTGACATCATTTTTCCGTTTCGATATTCTAAGGTCATTGGTGCTGTTTGAGATTTTTTTTAGGTGTTTTGATGTACTTTTCTTGATTCTTATATTTTTCAGACATTTATGAGGAAAAATTAATTTTTTGGTTATTTTTCGGACTGCTACGAAAAAGAGTAAAGTTTTTTTATTTTTCTTTTAGATATTCTATGGTCATTGGTGCAGTAAGAGAATTTTTTGAGATGTTTTAATGTACTTTTCTTGATTTATATTATTTTCGGACATTTACGAGGAAAAATTAAATATTTTGTTATTTTTCGGACTTCATTTTTCTGTTTTGATATTCTTAGGTCATTGGTGCAGTTTAAGAATTTTTTGAGGTGTTTTGATGTACTTTTTTTTTCTTATGTTTTTCGGACATTTACGAGGAAAAAATAATTTTTTTGTAATTTTTCGGAAAGTTACGAAAAAGTGTAAAATTATTATCAATTTTTCGTTTCGATATTCTAAGGTCATAGGTGTAGGTTGAGAATTTTTTGAGGTGATTTAATCTACACTTCTTGATTTTTATACTTTCTGGACATTTACGAGGAAAAATTAATTTTTTTTATTTTTTTGGAAAGTTACGAAAAAGAGTAAAATTTTGATCATTTTTTCATTTCGATATTCTAAGGTCATTGGTGAAGTTTGAGAATTTTTTGAGGTGTTTTGATGTACTTTCCTTGATTTTTATATTTTTCGGACAGTTACGAGGAAAAAATTAAATTTATTGTTATTTTTCTGAAAGTTACGAAAAAGTGTCAAATTTTAATCATTTTTTTATTTCGAAATTCTAAGGTCATTGGTGCAGTTTGAGAATTTTTTGAGGTGATTTGGTGTTCTTTACTTGATTTTTATATTTTTCGGAAAGTAACGAAAAAGTGTAAAAGTTTGATCATTTTTCATTTCTATAGTCTAAGGTCATTGGTGCAGTTTTAGGACCTTTTTGAGCTGTTTTGATGTACATTTCATGATATTTATATTTTTCAGACATTTACGAGGAAAAAAATAATTTTTTTGTTATTTTTCGGACAGTTACCAAAAAGTGTAAAATTTTGATCATTTTTTCGTTTCTATATTCTAAAGTCATTAGTGCAGTTTTAGAAATTTTTGAGATGTGTTGATGTACATTTCTTGAAATTTATATTTTTCAGACAATTACGAGGAAAAATTAAATTTTTTGTTATTTTTCGGACAGTTATCAAAAAGAGTAAAATTTTGATCATTTTTTTCGTTTCGATATTCTAAGGTCATTGGTGCATTTGAGAATTTTTTGAGGTGTTTTGAAATACCTTTCTTGATTTATATATTTTTCTAATATTTACGAGGAAAAAATAATTTTTTTCTTATTTTTCGGAGAATTAAGAAAAAGAGTAAAATTTTGATCATTTTGTCGTTTCGATATTCTAAGGTCATTTGTGCAGTTTGAGAATTTTTTGAGGTGTTTTGATTTACTTTTCTTGTTTATTATATTTCTCAGAAATATACGAGGAAAATTTAAAATTTTTGTTATTTTTCGGACAATTACGAAAAAGAGTAAAATTTTGATCATTTTTTCGTTTCGATATTCTAAGGTCATGTGTGTAGTTTGAGAATTTTTTTAGGTGTTATGATGTTCATTTCTTGATTTTTATATTTTTCAGACATTTACGAGGAAAAATTAAATTTTTTGTTATTTTTCGAACGGTTACGAAAAAGAGTAAAATTTTGATCATTTTTTGTTTCGATATTCTAAGGTCATATGTGTAGTTTGAGAAATTTTTTAGGTGTTATGATGTTCATTTCTTGATTTTTATATATTTCAGACATTTACGAGGAAAAATTAATTTTTTTGTTATTTTTCGGACGGTTACCAAAAAGAGTAAAATTTTGATTATTTTTTCGTTTCGATATTCTAAGGTCATTGGTGCAGTTGAGAATTTTTTGAGGTGTTTTGATGTACCTTTCTTGATTTTTATATTTTTCGAATATTTACGAGGTAAAATTAATTTTTTTATTTTTTTTCGGAGTAATAAGAAAAAGAATAAAATTTTGATCATTTTGTCGTTTCGATATTCTAAGGTCATTTGTGTAGTTTGAGAATTTTTTGAGGTGTTTTCATGTACATTTCTTGATTTTTATATTTTCGGACATTAATGAGGAAAAAATAATTTTTTTGTTATTTTTCGGACAGTTATGAAAAAGAGTAAAATTTTGATCATTTTTTCTTTTCGATATTCTCTGGTCATTGGTGTACTTTTAGAATTTTTGAGGTGTTTTGATGTACATTTCTTGATTTTTATGTTTTTCGGACATTTACGAGGAAAAATTAATTTTTTTGTAATTTTTCGGAAAGTTACGAAAAAGTGTAAAATTTTGATCATTTTTTTCGTTTCGATATTCTAATGTCAATGGTGCAGTTTTAGAATTTTTTGAGGTGTTTTGATGTACATTTCTTGATTTTTATATTTTCGGACATTTACGAGGAAAAATTAATTTTTTTGTTATTTTTCGGAATGTTACAAAAAAGAGTAAAATTTTGACATTTTTTTGTTATGATATTCTAAGGTCATTGGTGTAGGTTGAGAATTTTTTGAGGTGTTTTGATGTACATTTCTTGATTTTTATATTTTTCGGACATTTACGAGGAAAAAATAATATTTTTTTTATTTTTCGGACAGCTACGAATAAGAGTAAAATTTTGATCATTTTTTCATTTCGATATTCTAATGTCATTAGTGCAGTTTGAGAATTTTTCGAGGTTTTTTGATGTACATTTCTTGATTTTTATATTTTTCAGACATTTACGAGGAAAAAATTAAATGTATTGTTATTTTTCTGAAAGTTACGAAAAAGAGTAAAATTTTGATAATTTTTTTATTTCGAAATTTTAAGGTCATTGGTGCACTTTGAGAATTTTTTGAGGTGTTTTGGTGTTCTTTACTTGATTTTTATATTTTTTGGAAACTAACGAAAAAGTGTAAAAGTTTGATCATTTTTCATTTCTATATTCTAAGGTCATTGGTGCAGTTTGAGAATTTTTTGAGGTGTTTTGATGTACTTTTCTTTTTTTTTATATTTTTTAGATATTTACGAGGAAAATTTAATTTTTTTTTATTTTTCGGACAGTTACGAAAAAGTGTAATATTTTAATCATTTTTTCGTTTCGATATTCTAAGGTCATTAGTGTAGTTTGAGAATTTTTTGAGGTGTTTTGATGTACTTTTCTTGATTTTTATATATTTCGGACAGTTACGAGGAAAAAATTAAATTTATTGTTATTTTTCTGAAAGTTACGAAAAAGAGTAAAATTTTGATCATTTTTTTATTTCGAAATTCTAAGGTCATTGGTGCAGTTTGAGAATTTTTTGAGGTGATTTGGTGTTCTTTACTTGATTTTTATATTTTTCGGAAAGTAACGAAAAAGTGTAAAAGTTTGATCATTTTTCATTTCTATAGTCTAAGGTCATTGGTGCAGTTTTAGATTTTTTTTTTGAGGTGTTTTGATGTACATTTCATGATATTTATATTTTTCAGACATTTACGAGGAAAAAAATAATTTTTTTGTTATTTTTCGGACAGTTACCAAAAAGTGTAAAATTTTGATCATTTTTTCGTTTCGATATTCTAAAGTCATTAGTGCAGTTTTAGAATTTTTTGAGATGTTTTGATGTACATTTCTTGATATTTATATTTTTCAGACAATTACCAGGAAAAATTAATTTTTTTGTTATTTTTCGGACAGATATCAAAAAGGGTAAAATTTTGATCATTTTTTTCGTTTCGATATTCTAAGGTCATTGGTGCAGTTGAGAATTTTTTGAGGTGTTTTGATATACCTTTCTTGATTTTTATATTTTTCGAATATTTACGAGGAAAAAAAAAATTCTTATTTTTCGGAGAATTAAGAAAAAGAGTAAAATTTTGATCATTTTGTCGTTTCGATATTCTAAGGTCATTTGTGTAGTTTGATAATTTTTTGAGGTGTTTTGATTTACTTTTCTTGTTTATTATATTTCTCAGATATTTACGAGGAAAATTTAAATTTTTTGTTATTTTTCGGACAATTACGAAAAAGAGTAAAATTTTGATCATTTTTTCGTTTCGATATTCTAAGGTCATGTGTGTAGTTTGAGAAATTTTTTAGGTGTTATGATGTTCATTTCTTGATTTTTATATTTTTCAGACATTTACGAGGAAAAATTAATTTTTTTGTTATTTTTTGGACAGTTACCAAAAAGAGTAAAATTGTGATCATTTTTTCGTATTGATATTCTAAGGTCATTGGTGCAGTTGAGAATTTTTTGAGGTGTGTTTGATGTACCTTTCTTGATTTTTATATTTTTCGAATATTTACGAGGAAAAATTAAATTTTTTGTTATTTTTTGGAGAATTAAGAAAAAGAATAAAATTTTGATCATTTTGTCGTTTCGATATGCTAAGGTCATTTGTGTAGTTTGAGAATTTTGTGAGGTGTTTTGATGTACATTTCTTGATTTTTATATTTTCGGACATTAATGAGGAAATAATAATTTTTTTGTTATTTTTCGGATATTTATGAAAAAGTATAAAATTTTGATCATTTTTTCTTTTCGATATTCTATGGTCATTGGTGTAGTTTTAGAATTTTTGAGGTGTTTTGATGTACATTTCTTGATTTTTATATTTTTCGGACATTTACGAGGAAAACTTAATTTTTTTTTTATTTTTCAGAAAGTTACGAAAAAGAGTAAAATTTTGATCATTTTTTTCGTTTCGATGTTCTAAGGTCAATGGTGCAGTTTGAGAATTTTTTGAGGTGGTTTGATGTACATTTCTTGAATTTATATTTTCGGACATTCATGAGGAAAAATTAATTTTTTTGAATGTTACAAAAAAGAGTAAAATTTTGACATTTTTTCGTTATGATATTCTAAGGTCAGTGGTGCAGTTTGAGAATTTTTTGAGGTGTTTTGATGTACTTTTCTTGATTTTTATATTTTTCGGACATTTACGAGAAAAAAATATTTTTTTTTTCGGACAGTTACGAATAGGAATAAAATTTTGATCATTTTTTCTTATCGATATTCTAAGGTCATTGGTTTAGTTTTAGAATTTTTTTGAGGTGTTTTGATGTACATTTCTTGATTTTTATTTTTTTTCGGACATTTACGATGAAAAATTAAATTTTTATAATTTTTCGGACAGTGATCAAAAACAGTAAAATTTTGATCATTTTTTTCGTTTCGATATTCTAAGGTCAATGGTGCAGTTTGAGAATTTTTTGAGGTGTTTTGATGTACTTTTCTAGTTTTTTATATTTTTTGAACATTTACGAGGAAAAAATAAATCGTTTTTATTTTTCGGACATTACTAAAAAGAATATAATTTTGATCATCTTTTCTTTTCGACATTCTAAGGTCATTGGAGCCGTTTGAGACTTCTTTGAGGTGTTCTGATGTACATTTCTTGATTTTTATATTTTTCAGACACTTACGAGGAAAAAATTTAATTTTTCTAATTTTTGGGACAGTTAGGAAAAAGAGTAAAATTTTAATTATTTTTTTCGTTTCGATATTCTAAGGTCATTGGTGCAAATTGAGAATTTTTGGAGGTGTTTTGATGTATTTTTCTTGATTTTAATATTTTCCGACATTTACGGGGAAAATTAATTGTTTTGGACAGTTACCAAAAATAGTAAAATTTTTTATCATTTTTTTTCGTTTCGATATTCTAAGGTCAATGGTCCAGTTTGAGAATTATTTGAGGTGTTTTGATGTACTTTTCTTGATTTTTATATTTTTCGGACATTTACAAGGAAAAATTAAATTTTATGTTTTTTTCCAGACAATCATTTTTTCGTTTCGATAGTCTAAGGTCATTAGTGCAGTTTGAGAATTTTTTGAGGTGTTTGAGGTACTTTTCTTGTTTTTTATAATTTTCGGACATTTACAAGGAAAAATTAAATTTTTAGTTATATTTCGAACACTTATGAATAAGAGTAAAATTTTTATTATTTTTTGTTTCGATATTCAATGGTCATTGGTGCAGTTTGATAATTTTTTGAGGTGTTTTGATGTACATTTTTTTATTTTTATATTTTTCGGACATTTACGAGGAAAAATTATTTTTTATTTTATTTTTTATATAGTTACGAAAAAAGAGTAAAATTTTGATCATTTTTTCGTTTTAATACTCTAAGGTCATTAGTGAAGTTTGAGAATTTTTTGAGGTATTTTGATGAACATTTCTTGATTTTTATATTTTTCGAACATTTACGAGGAAAAATTAAATTTTCTGTTATTTTTCAGATAATTCCGAAAAAGAGTAAAATTTTGATCATTTTTTCGATTCGATATTCTAAGGTCATTGGTGCAGTTTGAGAATTTTTTGATTTATTTTGATGTAAAATTCTTGATTTTTATATTTTTCGGACATTTACGAGGAAAAATTAATTTTTTTGTGATTTTTCGGACAGTTACGTAAAGGAGTAAAATATTGATCATTTTTTCGTTTCGATATACTAAGATCATTGGTGCAGTTTGAGAATTTTTTGAGGTGTCTTGATGTACTTTTCTTGTTTTTTATATTTTTCGGACTTTAACGAGGAAAAATTAAAATTTTGTTATTTTTCAGACAGTTACGAAAAAGAGTAAAATTTGATCATTTTTTTCGTTTCGATATTCTAAGAGAATTGGTGCAAATTTAGAATTTTTGGAGGTGTTTTCATGTACTTTTATTGATTTTTATATTTTTCCGACATTTACTAGGAAAAATTAAATTTTTTGTTATTTTTCAGACATTTACGAAAATGAGTATAATTTTTATCATTTTTTGGTTTCAATATTCTAAGGTCATTGGAGTAGTTTGAGAATTTTTTGAGGTGTTTTGATGTACTTTTCTTATTTTTTATATTTTTCGGACATTTACGAGGAAAAATTATTGATGTATTTTTCTTGATTTATATTTTTCAGACATTTACGAGGAAAAAATAATTCTTTCTTATTTTTCGATCAATTACGAAAAAGATGAAAATTTTGATCATATTTTTGTTTCGATATTCTAAGGTCATTGGTGCAGTTTGAGAATTTTTTGATGTATTTTTCTTTATTTATATATTTTTCGGACATTTAAAAGGAAAAAATAATTTTTTTTATATTTCGAACAGTTACGAAAATGAGTAAAATTTTGATAATTTTTTCGTTTCGATATTCTAAGGTCATTGATGCAGTTTAAGAATTTTTTGAGGTGTTTTGATTTTTCTTGATTTTTACATTTTTTGGACATTTAAGAGGAAAAAATAATTTTTTTGTTATTTTTCAGACAATTACAGAAAGAATAAAACTTTGATCAATTTTTCGTTTCGATATTCAATGGTTGTTGGTGCGGTTTAAGAATTTTTTGAGGTGTTTTGATGTACTTTTCTTGATTTTTATATTTTTCGGATATTTACGAGGAAAAGTGAAATTTATTGTTATTTTTCGGACAGTTGCGAAAAAGAATAAAATTTTGATCATTTTTTTGTTTCAATATTCTAAGGTCATTGGTGCAGTTTGAGAATTTTTTTGATGCGTTTTGATTTATTTTTCTTGAATTTTTTATTTTTCGGACATTTAAAAGGAAAAAATATTTTTTTTGTTATTTTCCGCACAGTTACGAAAAAGAGTTAAATTTTGATAATTTTTTCGTTTCGATATTCTAAGGTCATTGGTGCAGTTTGAGAATTTTTTGAGGTCTTTTGATTTTTCTTGATTTTTACATTTTTCGGACATTTACGAGGAAAAAATATTTTTTTTGTTATTTTTCAGCAATTACGTAAAGAGTAAAACTTTGATCAATTTTTCGTTTTGATATTCAAAGGTCGTTGGTGCAGTTTGAGAATTTTTTGAGGTGTTTTGATGTACTTTTCTTGATTTTTATATTTTTCAGATATTTACGAGGAAAAAATAAATTTATTGTTATTTTTCGGACAGTTGCGAAAAAATGTAAAATTTCGACCATTTTTTCGTTTCGATATTCTAAGGTCATTGGTGCAGTTTGAGAATTTTTTGAGGTGTTTTGATGTACTTTTCTTGATTTTTATATTTGTTGGACATTTACGAGGAAAATTTAAATTTATTATTATTTTTCGGACAGTTATGAAAAGGAATAAAATTTTGATCATTTATGGTTTCGATAATCTAAGGTCATTAGTGCAGTTTGAGAAATTTTTGAGGTGTTTTGATTTTTCTTGATTTTTATATTTTTTGTACAGTTACGAGGAAAAAATAATTTTTTTGTTATTTTTTAGACAATTACGATAAGAGTAAAACTTTGATCATTTTTTCGTTTCGATATTCAAAGGTCGTTGGTGCAGTTTGAGAGTTTTTTGAGGTGTTTTGATGTATTTTTCTTAATTTTTACATTTTTCGGACATTTATGAGGAAAAAATAAATATTTTGTTATTTTTCGGACAGTTACGAAAAAGAGTAAAATTTTGATCATTTTTTCATTTCGATATTCTAATATTTTGCAGGTGTATTGATGTACTTTTCCTGATTTTTATATCTTTCGGATATTTACGAGGAAAAAATAATTTTTTTTTATTTTTTCGGACAGTTACGAAAAAGAGTAAAGCATTGTTAATTTTTTTATTTTTATATTCTAAGGTCATTGGTGCAGTTTGAGAATTTTTTGAGGTGTTTTGATATACTTTTCTTGATTTTTATATCTTCTGGACATTAACGAGGAAAAAATATATTTTTTGTTATTTTTCGGACATTAACGAAAAAGAGTAAAGTTTTGTTCATTTTTTCTTTTCGATATTCTAAGGTCATTGGTGCTATTTAAGAATATCTTGAGGTGTTTTGATGTACTTTTCTTGATTTTTATATCTTTCAGACATTTACAAGGAAAAAATAATTTTTTTGTTATTTTTCAGACAGTTACGAAAAAGAGAGAAGTTTTGTTCATTTTTTCGTTTCGATATTCCAAGATCATTGGTGCAGTTTGAGAATTTTTTGAGGTGTTTTGATGTAGTTTTCTTGATTTTTATATCTTTCGGACAGTTACGAGGAAAAAATAATTTTTTTGTTATTTTTCGGATAGTTACGAAAAAGACTAAAATTTGTTCATTTATTCGTTTCAATATTCTAAGGTCATTGGTGTTTGAGAATTTTTTGAGGTGTTTTTATGTACTTTTCTTGGTTTTTATATCTTTTGGACATTTACGAGGAAAAATTAATTTTTTTTGTTATTTTTCGAACTGTTACGAAAAAGTGTAAATTTTTGTTTATTTTTACGTTTCTATATCCTAAGGTCATTGGTGCTGTTTAAGAATTTTTTGAGGTGTTTTGATGTACTTTCGATTTTTATATCTTTCGAACATTTACGAAGAAAAAATATTTTTTTGTTATTTTTCGGACAGTTACGAAACAGAGTAAAGTTTTGTTCATTTTTTTGGTTTCGATATTCTAAGGTCATTGGTACAGTTTGAGAATTTTTTGAGGTGTTTTGGTGTACTTTTCTTGATTTTTATATCTTTCGGACATTTACGAGGAAAATTGAATTTTTTGTTATTTTTCAGACAGTTACGAAAAAGAGAGAAGTTTTGTTCATTTTTTATTTTCGATATTCCAAGATCATTGGTGCAGTTTGAGAATTTTTTGAGGTGTTTTGATGTACTTTTCTTGATTTTTATATCTTTCGGACATTTACGAGGAAAATTAATTTTTTTGTTATTTTTCGAACAGTTACGAAAAAGAGTAAAGTTTTGTTCATTTTTTTGTTTCGATATTCTAAGGTCATCGGTGCAGTTTGAGAATTTTTTGAGGTGTTTTGATGTACTTTTCTTGCTTTTTATATCTTTCGGACATTTATGAGGAAAAAATAAATCATTTTGTTATCTTTTGGACAGTTATGAAAAAGAGTAAAGTTTTGTTCATTTTTTCTTTTCGATATTCTAAGGTAATTGGTGCAGTTTGAGAATTTTTTGAGGTTTTTTGATGTACTGTTCTTGATTTTTATATCTTTCGGACATTTACGAGGATAAATTATTATTTTTGTTATTTTTTTGGATAGTTACGAAAAAGTGGTAAAGTTTTCTTCACTTTTTCGTTTCGATATTCTATGCTCATTGGTGCAGTTTGAGAATTTTTTGAGGTGTTTTGATGTACTTTTCTTGATTTTTATATCTTTCGGACATTTACGAGGAAAAATTAATTTTTTCTTATTTTTCGGACAGTTACGAAAAAGAGTAAAGTTTTGTTCATTTTTTCGTTTCGATATTCTAAGGTAATTGGTGTAGTTTGAGAATTTTTTGAGGTGTTTTGATATACTTTTCTTGATTTTCATATCTTTCAGACATTTACGAGGAAAAATTAATTTTTTTGTTATTTTTCTGTCACGACCCGATTCCTCGAGTCATGATGGCGTCTACTATAACCCACCAGTAGGAAAGCCAACCCGTATCGCGGAACAGCTAGTAATGGGATTGAGGGTAGAAAACTAAATCCAACAACACAATAATAATAACAACATGAATCACAAATGGAAGGGCGAAATACGCCAAAACTATATACAAATAAAAGATCCCTCCCAGAACCTGAAAGTCACAAGTACAGAGCTACTAACAAAATGAGTACAAGTCCCAAAAGTGGACCACAGAATCAAGACTGTCTCAAAAAGCAAAAGACAAGTCAATATATAAATACAGAAGGAGACGGGCAAATTCAGGACGCTATGTGCTCACCCTCGCCTCCTAATATGACTGCAACAGCTCGAAATCAACGCTGATAGCTGGTGCTCGCACCTGCATCACGAAAACAGATGCAAAGTGTAGTATAAGTATCAATACAACAGGTACCCAGTAGGCATCATAGGCCGACTGAGCAAGAAAAGCAAAAGTAATATGAAATGCGAGAATCTAACATAACATCTAATAGGTATGTACACGAGCGTACTCACACACAAAGAGAAGGAAAGTAGATAACTAAATCCGACCGGGTTCCCATAAACCCGGCGGGTACGCTCGTGCACAATATGAAAGTAAAACCCGAATGGACTCCCATAAGCCCGACAGGTGCAAAGAAGGGAGAGTTGAAATGAAGTAAGAGGATCCGATGAAGTTTCCAAGATTACCACAACTTTCCGGACTTGAATCGAACTAATCCATGTGCCCGAAGCTTACCCAGAGCTAATAGGGAAATAAGGACTTGAACCAAGATTTGGAGTAACCGAGGACTTGAACCAAGGCTAAGGATAATCGTGGACTTGAACCACATAAAATATGACCAAGGACTTGAACCGAGGTTAAGGTAGCTATGGACTTGAACCAAGGCTAAAAGTGGCGGTGGACTTGAACCACAACGATATATACCAAGGCAAGGACTTGAACCCCCGCCCGGTGGAGTGAACTGGGGACTTGAACCACAAGTAGAGGCGAGTCGGTTAGAAATAGGATCAGCTGTCAACCGAGCGTCACGGGGAGTACCCCCAAATCGAGTGCCATCAATAAATCACTCTAGCCCGAACCGTATCCAACTAGAATCGTCGAGTAGCTTCCAAACCAAGAATTCGAATACATCGGAACCGATGGACAAGGAATTAGGGATATAAGGTTCCAAGAGTGGTGTTACTGCCTGGCTAAGGCCCAGACTATCAGACTCAAGTCTGCTATATCAGTCTACAAGGAGCTAAGCCGTCCGAAGCGACGTCTGAGAGGTTTCAAGGCCTAACGGCTCTAAAGTACGCAAGTCTATGGCAATCACTAGTCTAATCCTAGACTAAGGTCAAACATGCTTTCAAATATACACACAAGCCATATAAAGGGTGCACCACAAGGTACGGATGATCAATAATTACATCAGACATGCTTCAGTAACCCGGAGTACCCGAAATTAGAGCCTAAGTCATGGTTTCTAGGAATTTAGCATGCTCAACCACCAATTACCCCCAAAATCACACAAATCAACATACAAATGCTAAATCATGCTCAATCTAAGGAGAGGGAAGCCGTAGACTATATGTAGGCCGACCGTGCACGCTCTAAATCACGTAGCCGAAGCCTTTCCCTTCCGTACGGCCTCAGAACGCTGCACCAGATTTCAGATTTTCCTATTCTGACGGGGTGCTCGGAATTCGTTCGGAATCCCATGTGAGCAAACGGACTATGCTACCCCAGTAAATTTGACGTTTTGAACTCAATGATGCAGTCGGAATTCCCATACGAGGTCATTTTGACTGAAAGTGGGTCCCACACCCAAATGCCATTTTTAGCCAAATTCCACAACGAGCCTCGAGATTAGGCCGAAAGCCTTGGGAAGCGAACAAAGGGTCTTTCTAGACCAAACTCGACATTCCAGAACTAACAGCGCTGACAGAATTTTCATTCGAGTGCGTTTTCCAAGAATGTTGACCAAAGTCAACCTTAGGCCAAATTTCAAAGGCTAAAACGCCAAATGGTTCAAAAGCTCCAAAATAGGGAAACGGGCCTAAAACCCAAACAAACGACTAAGCGACCGAACAGTCAGTGCCAGCAAGTCATAAATGACTTGGGGTCGCTATAGGAACACTCTAAACGCCGAAATGAATGCATTAACTCAAAAATGATCTGGAGGGTCAATACAACATCCACTACTAAAAGAACTTTCGTCTGCGAAAGTAAAAGTCAAGAAGTACCTGAAGGCTCAAATAAGCCAGGGAACTGCTCCCACACCTCCCGCTCGGTCTCCCAAGTGGCCTCCTCGACTGCACGGTGCCTCCAGTAGACTTTAACCATAAGAATGGCTCTAGATTGCAACTGCCTCACAGCTTTGTCTAAGATGGCAACTGGCTCCTCAATATAGGTCAGACGATCATCTAACTCAACCGCATCATACTGGAGCACATGGGACTCGTCTGGAACATACAGTGCAGCATCGAAACATGGAATACCGGATGGATAGCTAAGAATGCTGGATGCAAAGCTAACTCATAGGCAACCTCACCAACTGTCCTCAAAATCTTAAAAGGCCCAGTATATTTGGGGCTAAGCTTGCCCCGCCTCCCAAATCTAATCACGCCCTTCATGGGCGATACTCGAAGACTCTATCACCAACGGCCGACACCTACGATTTGCGTAACTCTGGTGTCTACTCTGAGCTGTCCTGAGCCTATCCTGAATCACCCTCACATGATCTAAGGCCTCTTAAAGCAAGTCTGTGCCGCGTGGCCTAGGCTCCATAGACTCAAACCAACCAACCAAAGAGCGATAACGCCTACCATATAAGGCCTCGAACGGGGCCATCTGAATACTAGAGTGGTAGCTATTGTTGTACGCAAACTCCACCAAGGTAAAAAACTGGTCCCACTGACCTCCAAAGTCCATGACACAGGCCCACAACATATCCTCAAGGACCTGAATAGTGCGCTCCGACTGGCCATCAGTCTGCAGATGAAATGTTGTGCTAAGGTCGACACGAGTGCCCAACTCCTACTGAGAGACCCTCCAAAAGCTGGAAGTAAACTGTGAACCCCAGTATGAAATGATAGAAACAGGCACACCATGAAGACGAACCACCTCCCGATTGTAGATACGAGCCAATCTCTCGGTACTGAAGGAAGTATGAATGGGGAGGAAGTGTGCTGACTTGGTCAATCAATCGAAGATAACCCAAATGTTGTCAACACCCTAGAAGTCCTAGGCAAACCCACTACGAAGTCCATGGTGATACGCTCCCACTTCCACTCCAGAATGGGTAATCTCTGAAACTCACCACCAGGCCTCAAATGGCCTTCACCTGCTGGCAACACAGGCAACGAGACACATAGTCTGAGATATATATCCTCATACCGCTCCACCAGTAATGTTGCCTCAAGTCACGATACATCTTAGCGGTACCCGGATGGATGAAATATCTGGAATCATGGGCCTCGCTAAGGATCAACTGAATCAAACCCCCAACTCTCGGACACACAATCGGCCGGCAAACGTCAACACACCATCTGAATCTGAAGTAGCCGGCCGCATCGCCTGCCAATACTCTATCTCTGAGTGCCACCAAAGACTCATCCTCAAACTGTCACCCACAGATCCGATCTAACAAAGATGACTGAACCCCCACATGAGCTAACACCCGTATGGAATCTGAAAGATCAAGTCGGATCATCTGGTTGGCTAAGGACTGGATGTCCAAAGACAAAGGCCGCTCTGAAATAGAAAGGAAGGCTAGACTACCCATACTCACTGCCTTCCGGCTCAAGGTGTCCGCTATTACATTCGACTTGCCCGGATGGTAGAGAATAGAGATGTCATAGTCCTTCAAGAGCTCAATCCAACGGCGCTGCCTCGAATTAAGATCCCTCTAGCTCATAATGTACTGAAGGCTCTGGTGGTCAGTGTAGATCTCACAACGCACTCCATATAGGTAGTGCCTCCAAATCTTAAGCGCGAAAACTACCACTGCCAAATATAAGTCATGAGTGGGGTAGTTGCGCTCATGCATCTTAAGCTGCCTCGACGCATAAGCAATAACCCGACCCTGCTGCATCAAAACACAACCCAAACTAATGCCGGATGTGTCACAATAAACCGTGAATGCCTCGCCCTCAACTGGAAGAGTCAATATAGGAGCGGTGGTAAGCAACTCCTTGAGCTTCAGAAAGCTCCTCTCACACTCCTCCAACCACTCAAAGGGAACATCCTGGCGAGTCAACTGAGTCAAAGGTGCCGCTATAGTAGAAAAGCCCTCAACAAAACGCATGTAGTACGTTGCCAATCCGACGAAGCTACGAATTTCAGTCACAGAGGTGGGCCTGGACCAGTCACGGATAGCCTCAATCTTCATCAAATCCACCATAATGCCATCCTTGGACACCACGTGCCCCAAGAATGCTACAGACTCAAGCCAAAACTCGCACTTTGATAACATGGCATAAAGTCGATGATCTCTCAAAGTCTGGAGCACTATCCTCAAATACTACTCATGCTCACTCCGGCTCCGCGATATACCAATATATCATCGATGAAGACTATAATAAAGGAGTCAAGGTACGACCTGAATACACGAGTCATCAAGTCCATGAAGGTAGCAGGGGTATTAGTTAACCCAAAAGACATCACTAGGAACTCATAATGGTCGTAACGAGTCCTAAATGCGGTCTTAGGGATGTCTGCTGCCCTAATCCTCAACTGGTGGTAACCGGATCTCAGATTGATCTTAGAAAACACTTCGGCACCCTGAAGCTGGTCAAATAGGTCATCAATGCGAGGCATGGGGTAACGGTTCTTCACCGTCACCTTGTTCAACTGTCTGTAATTAATACACATCCGCATAGTACAGTCATTTTCCTTCACAAACAGGACTGGGGCACCCCAATGTAATGACCCTCCTGCTCATTTCTATGGTTTTCCTTTTGTGTGTCGTTTAGAGCGTTCCTATAGCGACCCCAAGTCATTTATGACTTGCTGGGACTGACAGTTCGGTCACCTGGTCGTTCGTCTGGTTATTGTGTGAGTTTTAGTATTTTTAGAGCTTATGAACCTTGAACGATCATTTTCAATCAAAATTTCAAGAAGATGACATCTGAATCCAATTTTGACGATTCCATCAGCTCCGGAAGGGTCATTTTAGGCTATTAGCATGGTCGGCATAACTTCTGAGGTTTTCGGTGTGAGTCAGTGTGATTAGGCGTTTTAACTTTAAAGTTTAAGCCTAAGTTTGACTTTAGTCAACATTCTAAGCAAACACGCTCGGATGAGAATTCCATCAGCGCGGTTAGCTCCAGAATGTTGAGTTTGGTCTAGATTGACCCTTCGTTCGTGTCCCGAGGATTCTGAGATTTTTTCGAACCCATTTGTGGGTTTTGACTTAAAATGGCAGTTGGGTGTGGGACCCACTTTTTGTCAAGATGACCTCGTATGGAAATTTCGACTGCACCATTGAATCCGAAATATCGAATTTGGTATGGTTGCATATTTCGTTTGCATGCACGGGGATCCGAACGAGTTCGGAGCTCCCCGTCGGAGTTTTTAAGTTTCCGAAAAATCCTGAAAATCTGGTGTATTAATGCAGAAAAATCAGCATTTGTTCTAAAACTTTAAAAGGTCTTATCTCTCTCATTTCTTGGCTTCATCTTTTTGGTGGCTTCACTTTAGAGTGTTCGGAAGTTGTCAGGTACACGTCGTTCGAGGTAAAAATAGCGATAAACTAGACTGATTATCCCTTTTTCGAGTTCTTATTTTTGGCTTTCTTGAATTGGTGTCATCTTGCTCATTTTAGCTCGGTTTTGGGTGATTCGAAGTTCCATGTGTTGGGAATTATCGAGGCTACATAGTGGAGTATTCAAGTAGTACTGGGCACCCTTCAGTTTTTGTAAATTCTGAGTTTAGTCTGCTACATGCTTTCTTCTTAAGTTG
This sequence comes from Solanum etuberosum, assembly GCA_029582245.1. Classification (NCBI taxonomy): domain Eukaryota; kingdom Viridiplantae; phylum Streptophyta; class Magnoliopsida; order Solanales; family Solanaceae; genus Solanum; species Solanum etuberosum. The sequence continues at coordinate 24,503 of JAJONR010001284.1, read as the reverse complement.
GTTAAGTATGGTTTTTCTTGTATGTTGGGTTTTGCTGCATTTTGATCCCCGAATTGTGTTCCATTTTGGAACACAAGTTCAGGGTACTGTTTTGGGTCTCTTGGCGGAGTCAAATCCGGACAGTTCGGTGCGGGTCCCATAATTCCCATTTTGACCCTATGAGGCTGAAGCTGGTGGTGGTGGTGCCTCTGTAGATGGCTGTGATGATTCCCCCTGCTCTGGCCCTCTATCTGCATATGGAATGTCGAGGGGTACATGAGGAACCCCTGCCAATGAACCCACAACTCCGGCTTTCGCACCAAAGAGATGGTTAGCGACATCTTTGATTTTGGATGCCTGGGTGAGCCTGAATGCCTTACTCCATATGTCCACTAGCCTGTTTGGGGGGGGGGGTTTGCTTGCCGACACAATTTCCCTATTAGACAGGGAAATGGAAGTATGGCTCTCTCATTTAGTGCCCTATCCCCCAATTCTGTAGCTATGATCCTACCCACATTTACTGGGTAACCAGCCATGAAGCAAGCTACCAAGGATGCCAGTGAGGGAGACAGGGTATTATCATTACCTGTAGGCCGCAACTGTGCACGAACAACAACCCACCAGACCTTGGCTGGAAAAGACAGTGAAGCTTTAGTGATGTGTATCGGCGTTCCTTTAACCCAAGCTGCATTCTCCCCCTCTGAAACAATTTTCCTTGAAATCCAACGCATGACCGGCTCTCGAGAACTCTGAACTTCCATCTAGCTTCACTGATCACAACATGATGTTTGCCCTAAAAAAGGCCAACTGAAGCTGGTGCTGTGTATTCTAGGCCATGCAGCATCCTGTTGATAGTAGCCTCGGAGATATCCACAGATATGCCCCGAACCATAATTGAGTTACGTAGTCCCCAGGTACTGGCAATGTCCTTCTGCCCCCGTTTAGTTGTCTCAGTTTCTGCAGCAAACTTCATCAATGTGGCTGCATAGGAAGCATAAAACTCTCTGGTCAGGTGGCTAGTAAATTCTCCAGGTGCGTTGTTCATCCATTCAAACTGATGCACCTGAAATATCCTATAAATATCTGGGAATGATTTGATATCCGCCACCACCATTCTAGTCTCAAGCATGATTGGTCTCTTCTTAAAGCCTCCATACTTGTTCACAATTCCATTGTTGAAGAAGTCTTCAGACCTGTTCACAGTCCATATAAAATGAAAACATTCAATCAGCTGCTGTCTCGCCGCGGGATCAAATTCATGGAGGTGAACATATTGTACCATTGTATCATCGGTGGTAATATCATCATCCTCTTCTACAACACCTGCCTCTTCATGTGCTCCAGTTTCAGCTTCGGTTCCTACTGCAGGTGGAGGTGCAGTTGATTTTCCTGAGATCCGCTAGCAGACTCTGCACTACCTCCCGAATCACTATCAGACTTGCTACCCGATTCCTCACCGCTTCCGGCACTACTACCTTCCTCTTCAGACTGGGAAAGAGTGGTCTGTAGAATGGCTCTCACTGTATGGGATCTAGTAGTTCGAGGTGGGTGGTCTTCAATAGTGGTATTTATCAGAACCTCAGAACTACTAGTCTCTGTAGCATTAGCACTGTCCGATTGAGAAGAAGTAGGTGAGGAATGTGGGGCTGTGGACTTTCTTCGGGGAGCCATAGTGCCTGAAAAATACAACAACAAATTAGTAATCAAATCAGTAAAATGACACACTACCGGGTACTCAGACTTCCCCTGTGTAAGTTCAACGTGATGCCTTGCCTTAAGAATGTCGTCACCCAATCTATCATTGGGACAGGCCACAAAATCAAAATGCAGAAACAGAAAAAAAGTACAGAAACAAAAATATTTTTTTATATACGGGAGCCAAGACGGGCCGTGGTCGATACCACGGTCCGTGAAGGCCCTCGTGAACAAGAGTCAGAATGTTGAAGCTGTGGGTCAATGTACTGGAAAGGATCACGGATGACTTCACGGTCCGTGGAGTGAACCACGGTCCATGAAGACCATTGTGATCCTACCCAGTGTAACCCCTCTTTTGCTAAGTGTGGTCCACGAGGGGTTTCCTGACCCGTGGTTGGCCCCACGGTCTGCGAAGCCCATCATGGACTTACACTTAGCAATTTTCCAGTGACCTTTTTCTCTCACAATCAACATATGCTCAATTTCAACCATGTTCATCACACAATCACATCATTACGAGATAACTTATCACATGTATACCCTAATCTATGATCACACTCACATGCAAACGATTGTAATCCCTCAATTTCAACACTTTTATCGGCAAATTTCACTTAATCATACTTCTCGCTTACACATGGGACTCATATACACACTCATATCATCAATCAACACTATTACCACATAAATACATCATACCCATACACTTCAACAACTGAGTCTACACAAATACACAGCACCCACAAGTGAAAACTCTAGATTTAAACTAATTTCGACAAACCCACACAAACACAACACCAAATTCACCCAATTTGAACCAACCCACAACACTTTCATATCAACAATGATAGCTCATCACATAATCATGGTGAAGTCGACTAAATCAAAGTAAATCTAACTTGTTTTTAGATAAGATCAAACTTATAACAAGTTTTAGAAGAACTTACTTTGAACTAGAGTACAAATTTCGTCCAAAAGAGAGAAGATGAACTTGACTTCAATTTCTTGACACAATAGAACTAGGGTTTCAATTCTTTGGTGAATTTGGAACGTATGGATTATGAAAAACCTTTAATAGCTTTAGGAACCGTTATGGATGAGAGTGAAGAGGAAGAAACCGACCCTTGGCGCTTTAAGAGCTATATAAAACGTTTAAAATTAACTTCACTTTACGCGCGGGTCGGATCGGGTTATTGGTACTGCTGGGTTGTGGACGACGGACCGTGAAGTTTCCCGTGAAGGGAACCATGGTCGGTAGAGGTGTCCGTGAAAAAGACTTTGATAGTAAAACTTACCTGAGGTTCACGAGAGGCTAGACGGTCCGTACAAAGTCTGACGGACCGTGAACTCTTCCGTGAACCAATTTCCAGTAGCTCCCATATGATGTAGGTGCTTGTGACGGGCCGTGAAGTTGCCCATGAAGGGCACCACGTCCCGTGAAGGGCTTTCTGCACCCAGTTCTGCAATTCTTAGTCCAAGTCCTTCCTGCACACATCAACACCCAGTGACTCTACAAAAACAAAGAAAAATGATAAAATGTAAACTACCTATTACAATTACAGTCTTGGGTTGCCTCCCAAGCAGCGCACAATTTAACGTCGCGGCGCGACGCAGGTTACTTGATTACTCAGACTTCATCAAGCTTACATTCCTGCACTATTTTCACTTCTTCTGGAACACTTCATCCTCTCCTTGTACAGTGTAGACCTCATATGCTCTCAAGCGGAACTCATTCATCTCATTGATTTTATCCAGTCTCAGGTTTGCAGTTTCTCTCCAACTAAGGTTCAGCTTCTTTAAAGCCAGAGTGCCTTATGCTCAAGCTCAACCGGCAAATGACATATTTTTCCAAACACCAATTGATATGGAGACATACCAATAGGCATCTTGAAAGCTGTCTGATATGCCCATAGAGCATCATCCAACTTTCTTGCCCAATCCGTCCTGTTGGCATTCACTGTTCTTGCCAAAATAGCCTTTATTTCTCTATTTGATACCTCCACTTGGCCACTTGTCTGCGGGTGATAAGGTGTTGCCACCTTGTGCTGTTTAATCCCATATTTAGCCAGAAGAGTACTGAACACCTTATTGCAGAAATGAGAACCGCCATCACTGATAATAGCTTTGGGTGTACCAAACCTTGAGAAAATATTCTTCTTCGGAAACCCAGCAACACTTTTGCCATCATTCTCAGGCAGAGCAACTGCCTCAACCCATTTGGACACATAGTCCACTGCCACAAGTATATACTTTTGCCCATAGGAGCTCACAAATGGGCCCATGAAATAAACTCCCCACACATCAAATAGCTCCACCTCCAGAATGGGTGTCATTGGTAGTTCGTGGCGACGAGAGATGGCTCCTTGCCGCTGGCATACATCACAACTCTTCACTATATCCATTGCATCTTGATGAATTGTAGGCCAGTAGTACCCACTTTAAAGTACCTCATGGGCTATCCGAACGCCTCCATGATGGCCACCCACTGGAGAAGAATGACAGGCCTCTAAAATATGTAGCATCTCAACCTCAGGGATGCAGCGCCTAATGATATTATCAGCACACACCCTGTACAAATAAGGTTCATCCCAAAAATACTTACCCACATCACGTAGGAACCTCTTTCTTTGCTGAAATGTCAGCCCCTCAGGCATCAAGTCACTAACAAGAAAGTTAGCAAAGTCAGAAAACCAAGGAATAAGATCAAGAGTTGCAGCTAATACCTGCTCATCTGGGAACGAGTCATTGATTTCTAGCTCAAGTTCCTCTTTCTTTTCAGCATCCAACCTAGGCAAGTGATCAGCCACCTGGTTTTCACAACCTCTCCTATCCTTGACCTCAAAGTCAAACTCCTGAAGCAGCAGCACCCATCTGATCAATCTTGGCTTTGCATCTTTCTTTGCCATGAGATATCTCAGAGCTGCATGATCTGTGTGGACTATCACCCTAGTACCCAGAAAGTATGCCCTGAATTTCTCGAAGGCATATACCACAGCCAGTAATTCCTGCTCAGTGACTGTGTAGTTTCGCTGTGCTCCATTTAGTGACTTGCTAGAATAGTAGATCGGATGGAACATCTTGTTGCGCTTCTGCCCCAACACAACTCCTAAGGCAGTACCACTAGCATCGTACATTACCTCAAATGGTTCAGCCCAATCTGGGCCAATGATCACTGGGGCAGAAATCAGCTTCTCTTTCAGGCATTCAAAAGCTTTCAGGCATGCCTCATCAAAGGCAAATTTCACCTCCTTCTCCAAAATCTTGCACAAGGGATGTGCAATTTTTGAGAAGTCCTTGATGAATCGCCTATAAAATCCGGCATGTCCTAAAAAGTTGTGAATACCTTTCACACAGATAGGTGGAGGCAACTTTTCAATCACCTCCTTTCACACAGATAGGTGGAGGCAACTTTTCAATCACCTCAATCTTAGCTTTATCTACCTCTAATCCCTTTTGCGACACCTTGTGACCGAGGACTATACCTTCCTTGACTATGAAATGGAACTTCTCCCAGTTCAACACTAGATTGGCCTCCTCGCATCTCTGTAAATCCTTGCTAAGATTGAACAAACAGTTATCAAAAGTGTCACCTACCACCAAAAAATCATCCATGAATACCTCCAGAGTGTCCTCTACCATGTTCGAGAAAATAGACATCATACACCTCTGGAAAGTTAATGGTGCATTACATAGTCCAAATGGCATGCGTTTGAATGCAAAGGTGCCATAAGGACATGTAAAAGTAGTCTTTTCCTGATCCTCAGGAGCAATTGATATCTGGTTGTACCTAGAGTATCCATCTAAGAAACAGTACCACCCTTTTCCAGCCAACCTATCAAGCATCTGGTCCATGAATGGCATTGGGAAGTGGTCCTTCAAGGTCCACTTGTTCAACTTTCTGTAGTCCATGCAAACTCGCCATCCAGTGACTGGTCTCTGCGGGATCAACTCATTCTTTGCATTGGCAATCACTGTCATACCACCCTTTTTAGGCACACATTACACTGGCTGACCCAATGACTGTCAGAAATAGGGTACACAACCCCAGCATCCAACCACTTGATGATCTCTTTTTTGACCACCTCTTGCATTGGTGGATTTAACATCCTCTGGTGCTCTATGCTTGGGCTGCAGTCCTCCTCCAGTTGGATCTTATGAGTGCAGATACCCGGAGGTATCCCAATGATGTCAGCAATGGTCCACCCAATTGCCCTTTTATACCTTATCAGCACTTTAATCACAGCTTGTACCTGTTCATCATTCAAATCTACAGCCAAAATCACAAGCAAAGTGTTGTTAGTACCCAAAAATACATACCTCAGGTGACTAGGTAATTGTTTCAGTTTCAGCACAGGCGACTCTTCAATGGATGGTTTTGCTGGAGGACTTGGCCTGTTTTTTAGATACAGGTCTAGTTTCTTTGGAGCATAAGAGTGTGCTCCCATGACTTGTAAGGCATTCACCGTCTCCACATAGTTATGTCGGTAATCTGCTTCAAAGTTCATAATCATGGTTGTTAATGTTTCGACAGCAAGCCTTTCCTCAATGGCATCTCCCATCTCTCCTTCATCAAAGACCTCTATTGCAGACACCACACTAATGTCTTGAGGCTACTTCATCGACCTGCAAATTTTAAACTTTACCTCCTCATTGTTGAGTCTGAATTTCAGTTCTCCACTCTCAACATTAACCAAAGCTCGTCATGTGGCCAGAAATGATCTTCCCAAAATTATGGGAACCTCAAAGTCCACTTCGCAATCCATAATCACGAAGTCTGCCAGAAAGATGAAACTGTCCACCTTTACAAGCACGTCACATAATATGCCCACAGGTCACTTCACCGATCTATCTACCATCATCAACCTCATTGCTGTGGGTTTTGGAACTCCTAAGCCCAGTTGCTTGTAGATGGTCAGTGACATCAGATTTATACTAGCCCCCAAGTCACACAGGGCTTTTGCAAACTCAAATGATCCGATGGTGAATGCACCCGGATCCTCCTTCTTCTGTACCAGAGATCTTGTGGCAATAACACTGCAATGATGAATATTGTCAGTTAAACCAAAACTTACAACTCTTTTCTTCGTGACCAAGTCCTTCATGAACTTAGCATATCCTGGCATCTGCTCCAGAGCTTCCACCAATGGGATGTTCACTGATAGCTGTCTCAGCATGGTGATAAACTTAGCAAATTTCCCATCTTCAGCTTTCTTTTTAAGCCTCTGAGGGAACGGAGGAGGTGGTCTTGGTATTTGTTGTAAAGGCATAGTTACCTCAACCCATTTTTCCTTTTCTCCTACTGGTTTCTCTATTGGTTGAGCATCTTCCACATCATCTACCTGTTCAGATTTAACCTCCTCTCTTTCGATTCGCTCCAATCACTGTTCATGCTCAGTACCAGCAGAAATTGGTTCATTAAGAGTCTTACCACTTCTGGTGGCGATATCCATGCAATGTCCGTCCTTCTTGGGGTTTTGAATAGTATCACTTGGTAGTGACCCATTCTTCCTCTGGTTCAGTGATGCTGAAAGTTGCTCCAATTGTTGCTCTATTTGTTTGATAGAGGTGGTGTGAGAGTCTATCAGTTTACTCATACTGGCGAAATCATCCTTCATCTCTTTCACCCCAACATCAGTTGACTCAACCTTTTGGAGTACCTTAGCCAACATATCTTCCAGCTTGGACCCGCTGGAACTACCGCTTGCACGGTCTCTATTACCTGGAGGCACATACGCACCACTACGATCATTCCTGTAACCATCTCTGTTTTGCCAATTTCCCTGCTCTCTATTTGCTGGCCTGTCATACTGCCCTTCTCTGGAATAGTTCTGACCTGCATTTCCAGAATTATATCCTTGGTTTCCCGAGTTATAATTCCAAAAACCACCTTGATTTCCCAAGTATTTGGCCTCCTCATCCAAGTCAATATCCTAATCTTCATACCTGTTTGGGGTCCTACAACATTTACCTTTTCAGAACTTGCAACAATATGCTTCGTGAGTAGATCTATCTGGGTCCTTATGTGCTCCATGTCCTGATCCCTTTCTTCTTCTTTTTTTATCTGTTCAGCTGAAAGTTCAAAAGTGAACCCAAGATCTCCTACTTCTGCATCCCTGGTGTACCATGCCCTATTATTCTTAGACACCTCATCCATCAGCTGCATGCTTTTATGAGAATGGCTTCCTCATGAATGACCCTCCACACACTGCATCAGCAACAAGTTTAGTAACATAATTTAAAGATCTATAAAAAGCCCATTTCAGATGTCTCTCAGTGAGACCATGGTTTGGACACTTCTTCAGCCTTTGGCTGAATCTCCACCAAGTGTCATGCATCGCTTCTCCTAGTAACTGCTTGTGGGCACTTATCTCATCCTTCATCTGTAGCTCTTTAAATTCAGGATAGAATCAATCCAGGAAAGCCTCCTTCAATTTAGTCCAAGTCCTAATTGAATCATCTGGCATCTCATTCAGCCAATTGGTTGCCTCCCCAGTGAGAGACAATGGAAACAGCCTCAATCTCATCACTGTCTGACTAACCCCAGGAATTTCTTGTGATTTGCATATCACCACAATATTCATCAAATGCTGATTCACATCATCACCAGTTGCACCCCTGAACATACCTTTCAAATTCAGCAGTTGAATCATAGTGCTGCTGATTATAAATTTCACACCTGGAGGTAGTGCAGGTAACACTATCGCTCCTGTGGCTCCAGCTCCGTCCAAGTCTAAGTCATCCTCTTGGAACACCACGTGAGCTGGCTGTTGTGCTCGATCCCTTGGAGCTAGTGGTTGGCGGTGGGGAGGGACTAACTCATCTACTCTTACATTTTCCTCCACCACCCTAGGCTGGTTGTTCACAGCATGTTGCTGAGCACCTATTGCAGCGGTCTCAGCCTCAAGTCCCAATCTTTGCCTCTAAGCCTCAAGTTCCTGTGCATTCACCATTTTGCAGATTGTTTTCTGAAGTTCTGGATCATATGGAATCAATGGAGCTCCCTTACTTCTGGTGTTTGGCATGCACTGTCGAACTTACCTGTAAGAAACACAGACAAAGAACAAGACGTAAAATTAGGAAATATATAACTACGATTTGAATAACTGCTAGTAAAATATTTATGAATTGAAATTCCCCAGCAGCGGCGCCAAAATTTGATACGTCCAAACTTACACTTAAATTAAGAAGTATAAACGGTCGAATTCAATTTATAGAACTCAAATTGAGTTGAGGTCGATCCCACAGAGAATTTCTTTACAGAAATGATTTCACTGTCGCGTTTACCCAAATGTGTTTATTATTTCCTAGAGAAAACAATTATGGAATGTAAATTGGGTTTAGCTGTAAAGTTATAGTAACTAAGATTGTTAAACAAGATCTGAATTAACAATTAACACAGTATTGATTCTAAAGTTGTTTCGATAAATAAATAAAACAAGGGTTGTGTTTCCCATGACATTACATCTATTGTTCATCCATAACTGAGTTTCAGGTAATTTAGTTTTTGCAATTTATAAGCGAGTTGACTATATCTAACACTTCTCAGTCTAGTTAGATAATTTTCACTCAATTCCTATTGGTCTTTGAGTGTTAACACATTCTACCCTCGCGTACAATGATATTAAAGTTCTCTTCTCTCGAACTCGACCTTTAACGCCATTTTATCAGATTAACTCCACTTTTTCCCAACTATCTCTTTTCTCTCAAACAATTGATAGATTCAAGCTGACTCTAATGCTTGCACTCATTAGAACAAATGAATAATGAAAGCTGAGTTAAATATTGCAAATATAATTTACCTTCTACTCATTTCACAAATTCACATTCAGATTTCTGTCATAGTTCCCACAACCCTAGTTGTGGTGTTTAGCCACTCATGACTTCCACTAAATGAACATAGATTAGTAATGAAAACATTAAGAAAGTTTACTTACGAAAATCTAAAAATTCAATGAACGATTGATATTGAGAAAATCAAAATCCAACTTCCAAGATCGATTCAATGTTAATCGATAAAAACCAAAGTCAAAAGTATTTCAAAACTAAGTCGTTAGTTCCAGATATAACGAGATAAAAATAAAAATAACCTAATTAATTCAAATAAAGTGTCTGCAAAGAGTCCTACTCGAAGTAGGATTGATCTGTCGCACAGCTTCACGAGTGCCTTGATGGTCCGTCAAGGGCTTCACGGTCCGTGAAGCCCTTCATTGTCTTTACTTAGCACTTCTCCAAACTTGGGTCTTCAAGGCCTGCACACTGGAAATTTGTCACGGACGTCACCACGGGTCGTGACAATGACCACGGTCCGTATAGGTGCCCGTGGTCTTCACTTGGCCAATCCACTCTTCAGCTTCTAAGGGTCTCTTCACTGGTTCAACGTTACGGACACCACCGCGGACCGTTGTGAGGACCATGGCCCATGAAGTTGTCTGTGGTCTTTACTTTGTTCCACCAAAATATAATTCTTCCATGCCTTCTCACTGGTTCTACTTCACGAGCCATATCACGATCAATTATGATCTTCACGGCTCGTCAAGGCGTACGTGATCTTTACTTGGTTCAATTCACTTTCACTCTGTATTTTCTTCTGTTCTTTCTTCTTTCACGTCCACACAATTTACCTCTACAAACACTACCAAACACATCAGATCCACATAAATACACTCGATTCTAGTATTAATCCTTAGTTTTCAAGCATCAAATGTGACAAGATTTTACGGCACATCAAGTCTCAAGGTAGTGTGGCACGAGGAGGTAATTGGACTCCTGCATGTGCTAAGTGTGGTAGGACCCACTCAGGGGTGTGTCGTAATGGCTCCACTGGTTGCTTCAAGTGTGGTCAGAACGTTCATTTTATGAACGAGTGTCCTAAGAACAGACAAGGTAATGGTAATTGGGGCAATAGAGCCCAATCTTCTTCAGTTGCTCCACCAGACAAAGCCACATCGAGATGAGCTACTACTTCAGGGGCAGGCGGAGGAGGAAACCGTCTGTATGCTATCACTAATCGCCAAAAGCAAGAGGATTCACCAGATGTTATCACTTGTATGATCCAAGTCTTTAACTTTGATGTTTATGCTTTGCTAGATCCAGGAGTGAGTCTATCTTTTGTGACTACTTATGTTGCGATGAATTTTGATGTTTTTCCTGAGAATCTTCTTGATCCCTTCAATGTTTCTACACCTGTTGGTGAGTCTATTCTAGCTGAGAGAGTCTATCGTGATTGTACCATTTCCCTCAATCACAAGAGCACCATGGCTGATTTAATTGAGTTAGACATGGTAGATTTTGATGTCATTCTAGGTATGGACTGGCTTCATGCCTGTTATACCTCAGTAGATTACAGGACTCGAGTTGTTATAAGCTCCAGTTTCCTAATGAGCCAGTTATAGAGTGGAAGAGTAGTTCAGCAGTGCCTAAGGGTCATTTTATTTCATACCTTAAGGCGAGAAAGTTAGTTTCCAAGGGGTGTGTCTATCACTTAGTCTGAGTTAATGACTCTAGTATTGAGATACCTCCTATTCATTCAGTTCCAGTAGTAACGGAGTTTCCAGAAGTCTTTCCAGATGATCTTCTTGGAGTCCCTCTTGAGAGAGAAATAGACTTCGGTATAGATATTCTTCCCGATACTCATCCTATATCTATTCCTCCATATATGATGGCACCAGCAGAGTTAAAAGAGCAGTTGAAAGATCTCCTTGAGAAGGATTTTATTCGACCAAGTGTCTCACCTTGGGGCGCTCCGGTCTTATTTGTGAGAAAGAAGGATGGTTCTCTTAGAATGTGTATAGATTACCATCAGTTGAATAAGGTTACTATCAAGAATAAGTATCCTCTTCCGAGAATTGATGATCTCTTTGATCAACTTCAGGGTGCCACATGTTTTTCTAAGATAGACCTCAGATCTGGCTACCATCAGTTGAGAGTAAGGGAATGTGATATTCCAAAGACAACTTTCAGGACCCGCTATGGTCATTATGAGTTCCTAGTTATGTCCTTTGGTTTGACCAATACTCCTGCAACATTCATAGACCTTATGAATAGAGTATTCAAGCCTTATTTAGATATGTTTGTTATCGTATTCATTGATGACATATTAATCTATTTGAGGAATGAGGAAGATCATGCTAGTCATCTCAGAGTAGTTCTCCAAACTCTAAAGGATAGAGAGTTGTATGCTAAGTTCTCTAAGTGTGAGTTTTGTCTTGAGTCTGTGGGTCACATTGTTTCCGGTGATGGAATTAGAGTTGATACTCAGAAAATAGAGGCAGTGCAGAATTGGCCTAGACCCACATCTCCAACCGATATTAGGAGTTTCTTGGGATTGGCTGGATATTATAGAAGGTTTGTCGAGGGGTTTTCATCCATTTCGTCCCCTTTGACTAAGTTGACTCAGAAAATAATTAAATTTCAATGGTCTGAAGCTTGTGAGAAAAGCTTTTAGGAATTGAAAAAGCGGTTGACTACTGTCCCAGTATTGACCTTACCAAAAGGTACGCAAGGTTTTGTTGTGTATTGTGATGGGTCCAGAGTTGGACTGGGTTGTGTGTTAATGAAGAATGGCAAAGTTATAACTTATGCCTCCAGACAACTTAAGGTTCACGAGAAGAATTACCAAACCCATGATCTAGAGTTGGCTGCCATAGTATTTGCTTTAAAGACCTGGCGTCATTATCTTTATGGTGTTCATGTAGATGTGTTCACCTATCACAAGAGCCTTCAATATGTGTTTAGTCCGAAAGAGCTTAATCTCAGACAGAAGAGGTGGTTAGAGTTACTCAAGGATTATGACATGAGTGTTCTATATCACCCAGGTAAGGCTAATGTTGTTGTTGATGCCTTGAGTAGGTTGTCTATGGGTAGTAGCGCCCATGTTGAAGAAGAACAGAGAGAGTTAGCAAAAGATGTGCACAGACTTGCACGATTAGGAGTTCGACTAATGGATTCCACCGAAGGAGGAGTAGTAGTGATGAATGGGGCTGAATCATCATTAGTGTCAGAAGTGAAAGAGAAGCAAGACCAGGATCCTATTTTGCTTGAATTGAAGGCAAATGTTCATAAGCAAAAAGTAATGTCTTTTGAACAAGGGGGAGATGGTGTATTGAGGTATCAAGGTAGATTGTGTGTACCAAGGGTGGATAAACTCCAAGAGAGAATCATGGAGAAAGCTCATAGATCCAGATATTCTATCCATCCGGGTTCCACAAAGATGTATCGTGACTTGAGAGAAGTATATTGGTGGAATAGTATGAAGAAAGGTATTGCAGAGTTTATTGCTAAGTGTCCGAATTGTCAACAAGTTAAAGTAGAGCACCAAAGGCCCGGTGGTATGGCTCAGAATATAGAACTTCCGAAATGGAAGTGGGAGATGATCAATATAGATTTCATCACAGGCACGGTCTCGCAAGCAGCATGATTTGATTTGGGTGATTGTAGATCGAATGACTAAATCAGCCCATTTCTTACCGGTAAAGACCACCCATTCGGCAGAAGATTATGCTAAGTTATATATCCCTTCATGGAGTTCCGGTGTCCATTATTTCAGATAGAGGTGCACAGTTTTGGAAGTCATTCCAAAAAGGTTTGGGTTCGAAAGTGAATTTGAGTACTGCTTTTCATCCTCCGACTGATGGTCAAGCAGAGCGCACTATTCAGACTTTAGAAGATATGTTGAGGGCTTGTGTGATTGATTTCAAAGGTAATTGGGATGATCACCTACCTCTCATTGAGTTTGCTTATAACAATAGTTACCACTCTAGCATCCAGATGGCTCATTATGAAGCTCTTTATGGGAGAAGATGCAGATCTCCTATTGGATGGTTCGAAGTTGGTGAAGTTGTGTTGATAGGACCAGACTTAGTTCATCAAGCTATGGATAAAGTGAGAGTTATTCAAGAAAGGTTGAAAATAGCACAGAGTCGTCAGAAATCCTACACTGATGTTAGGAGAAGAGACTTAGAGTTTGAAGTAGATGATTGGGTATACTTGAAGGTTTCACCCATGAAGGGTGTTATGAGATTTGGTAAGAAGGGGAATCTTAGTCCCCGATATATTGGTCCTTACAGACTATCCAAAAGGATTGGTAATGTAGCTTATGAGTTGGAGCTACCCTAAGAGTTAGCAGCGGTTCATCCGGTATTTTACATTTCTATGTTGAAGAAGTTTATGGTGATCCTTCACTTATCATACCTACTGAAGATATTGGTATTAAGGACAGCTTATCTTACGAGGAGATTCCTATTCAGATTCTAGATCGTCAAGTTCGCAAGTTGAGAACCAAGGAAGTAGCATCAGTCAAAGTTCTTTGGAGAAATCAGTTTGTTGAGGAAGCTACTTGGGAAGATGAGGACGAAATGAAGAAGAGGTACCCACATCTCTTCGAGTCCGGAGAAATTCCAAATTAAGGTACTAATCCTTTTCTTGGCATTTGTTTTAAGTCGTTGGCATGTTGTATTTATATTTTGCTTGTTGAGTGTTTGAGCTGAATGTTAGATGTTACACCCTTAGCCTACTAAGAGTAATCTCATTCGAGGATGAATGTTCCCAAGGGGGAGATATTGTAACACCCCGCTATTTGAAAGAACTAGAATTAGAAAGAAACCATTTTTGGAAAGATTAAATTTGTAAATTTTGACAAGATTTGCTAAGTATGAGTTTTGGGTCAACTTCAAACGACCATAACTCTCAGTACAAGATGAGTTAGGTGTGATACAAGATATCAAATGAAAGGTGTTTGCATTATCTTTCCAACGCCACCTAGTTTGCTAATTTTCGAGTTCGTATGAGGGAGATATGCCCATTAGAAGTTGAGCTGTCTGAATAAGGAAAGTCACCCAGATTTTAGAGGGGTATTTTGGTCTTTTCACTACCCAATTGGTTTAATTCGTTTTTAGTGAATTAATTAGGGTCTAAACTGAATTGGTTCAGTTTACGCTTTAAAAATTATGCTAGGGCTTTGAGAGAGGAGAAAAGAGGAGAAAGAGCCAAAGTTCATCGTTCTTGAGATTTCTCTTGTGGATTTCGCCAAGGGTACCCTACGAGGTATGTGAGATCACATAGCATTGGGTTTGTTCACCCACGCACCAATCATGATTTATTTCAGCGTATTTACGTTCTTGAAAGTAGAGTAATTGAGTTCTTGATGGATTTTGTTGAAGTTTCTATTGGGTTCTTGAGAAGTTCTTGAGTTAGTTCCATGTGATTTGAAGTTAGTTTTGAGTAGATTCTTGTATACTTTGGTTGGGTATTCGAATCTAAGTGTTTGAGGAAGGAACCAATCGAATCTAGACGAATTAGGGTCGAAAAACTAACGAGAAAATTCATCAAAAACCTGGGGAAGAGGGGTGGGGTGCCGCGCCACTCAGAGCGCCCCACATAACTTTCTGTAGTTTGGGATCTGGGGCGCCGCACCACTTAGAGCACCCCAACCCAAGTTCTGTAGTTTGGCCTCTGGCGCCCGGCGCCACTCAGAGCGCCAGGGTCGCCAGGTCTTCTACACTTTACCACTTATTTTCGTTTGAGTTGCCTTGAATCGTACCTATGTTTTCTAGTTGATTTCTACACTCTAAGGTACGTCTAAACATCATGATAGCATCCATAAACATGAATCATAACCTTGAATCCATAAATTCAAATTCAAGGAAAGTTAAGAGCCAAGTCTAGAGAGTTCTTAGAGTCTTTTCAAAAGTCTTTTGCAAATGCTTTAAACTTGTTTTAAGACTTGAGTTTTGAGTTGAGTAAAGAGTAACAAATGAAGTTCATTTTCTTCAAAAGAGTATATGGGAACTATGTATTCCCAAAGAGTAATGTTTTCACATTTAAACAGAAAGGAAACACCGATTTCCAAAAGAGCCTTTGAGCTAGTTTTCAGTAAAGAGTAATGTTTTCACATTTAAGCAAGAGAGGAAACACTGATTTCCAAGAGAGCCTTTGGGCTAGTTTTGAGAAATTATCTCAAATCACAGAAAGAGTTATGTTTTTAAACATATGAGCTAGTTACATTTTGGGAGTAGTATTTAGCACAGATTTGAGGATATGTTGAGTTCAGATAACTCATGGTCTCCATAAACCGTGTAGCCAACATGGGTAGAAAAGGGTCATACTTTTTAGATGATTCCTTAGTGCTTTTTAGCATAGACTAGTGGATCCACTTAGTAGTTAGGTTCTATGCCCCTGGAAAGGTATAGGAAGACCCTGGTAGCGTGAGGCAAGACGATGTATCATCACATAGCTCACAGTGATGGTTATCGGTTAGAGAAACTCCCACAGTTATATTTTGCATTCTTACATAGACAGAGCTATATTGTATTTTCATATACAAGCAGAGTTTAAATTGTATCCTTGCATACAAACAGAGTATTATTGTATTTTTCAATACACAGAGTTGTTATCCACATGTTTTAAAAGCTTTTCTTTATATTGCATTTACATTACTGCTTTACATTGAAATGAGTTGAGTTGAGTTGAGTTGAGACCAGGTATGTTCTTCCAGTTCCTTTTCAAGCTTATATCTTGTTCTAGAATTCCCCTCGCATGCTCGTACATTCAATGTACTGATGCCAGTTGGCCTGCATCTTTTTATGATGCAGATACAGGTAACCAGGATCAGCATCCGGTACTTCGTTGATCCAGTTCAGCTTCAGAATTGTTGGTGAGTCTCCTTGCTTCCGGAGGATCCCCTTTTTATTATTTTCAGTATTCTAGTTATTTAGGATGTCGTGGGTCTTGTCCCGACGTCCATCTCAGTTGTTAGAGGCTTCATAGACAGTTAGTTATTGTTAGTTCTTGAGTCTTTTCTATTTTCAGTATTTATGTTGAGACTTGAGTTGCCATTTTAGCCAGCTGAATGTTTACCTTTAAAACATTCTAAGTTATTCATTGAGACAGTTTAGTTATGATTGTATTTCAATACCTTCTTTTATCATGAGTAAGTCTTCCGCTAAGAGTTAAGTCAGGCCAAGGGTTCGCTTGGGGCCAGCAATGGTTCTCAAGTGCCAGTCCCGCCCACGGTGTAAGCTCGGGGCGTGACAAAAAAATGATCAAATTTTACTTTTTTTCGTAACCGTCTAAAAAATAACAAAAAATTATTTTTTCCTCGTAAATGTACGAAACATATAAAAATCAAGAAAAAGTATGTCAAAACACCTCAAAAAATTCTCAAACTGCACCAATGACCTTAGAATATCGAAACAAAAAAGATGATCAAAATTTTACTCCTTTTCGTAACTGTCCGAAAAATAACAAAAAAATTAGTTTTTCCCCGTAAATGTACGAAACATATAAAATTCAAGAAAAGTACATCAAAACACCTCAAAAATTCTCAAACTGTACCAATGACCTTAGAATATCGGGAAAAAAAATGATAAAAATTTTACTTTTTTTCGTAATTGTTCGAAAAATAACAAAAAAATTATTTTTTCCTCATAAATGTACGAAACATATAGAAATCAAGAAAAGTACATCAAAACACCTCAAAAATTCACAAACTGCACCAACGACCTTAGAATATCGAAATAAAAAAATGATCAAAATTTTACACTTTTTCGTAACTGTCCGAAAAATAACAAAAAAAATTAATTTTTCATCGTAAATATACGAAACATATAAAAATTAAGAAAAGTACATCAAAAATTCTCAAACTGCACCAATGACCTTAGAATATCGAAACAAAAAAAATGATCAAAATTTTACTCTTTATCGTAATAGTTCGAGAAATAACAAACAAATTATTTTTTCATCGTAAATGTATGAAACATATAAAAATCAAGAAAAGTATATCAAAACACCTCAAAAAAATTCTCAAACAACACCAATGACCAAAGAATATCGAAACAAAAAAATGATCAAAATTTTACTCTTTTTCGTAACAGTTCGAAAAATAACAAAAAAATTAATTTTTCTTCGTAAATGTACGAAACATATAAAAATCAAGACAAGTACATCAAAATAACTCAAAAAATTCTAAAACTACACCAATGACCTTAGAATATCGTAACAAAAAAATGATCAAAATATAACTCTTTATCGTAACTACCCGAAAAATGACAAAATTTTTTATTTTTTCCTCATAAATGTACGAAACATATAAAAATCAAGAAAAGTACATCAAAATACCTATAAAATTCTCAAACTTCACCAATGACCTTAGAATATCGACATACAAATATGATCAAAATTTTACTCTTTTTCGCGACTGTCTGAAAAATTACAAAAAATTGTTTTTTCCTCATAAATGTACGAAACATATATAAATCAAGAAAACTAAATCAAAACACCTCAAAAAATTATCAAACTGCACCAATGACCTTAGAATCTCGAAACAAAAAAATGATTAAAATTTTACTCTCTTGGAACTGTCCAAAAAATAAAAAAAAAATTATTTTTTCCTCATAAACGTAGGAACATATAAAAATCAAGAAAAAAGTACATCAAAACACCTCAAAAAATTCTGAAACTGCACCAATGACCTTAGAATATCCAAACAAAAAAATGATCAAAATTTTACTCATTTTCGTAACTGTCCGAAAAATAACAAAAAAATTATTTTTTCCCCGTAAATGTACGAAACATATAAAAATCAAGAAAAGTACATCAAAACACCTCACAAAATTCTTAAACTGCACCTATAAGCTTAGAATATCAAAATAAAAAAACGATAAAAATTTTATCGTTTTTCGTTACTGGCCGAAAAATTACAAAAAATTTAATTTTTCCTCGTAAATGTACGAAACATAAAAAAATCAAGAAAAGAACATCAAAACACCTTTAAAAATTCTCAAACTGCACCAATGATCTTAGAATATCGAAACAAAAAAAAGACTAAAATTTTAATCTTTTTTGTTACTGTCCGAAAAATAACAAAAATAATAATTTTTCATTGTAAATGTACGGAACATATAAAAATAAAGAAAAGTACATCAAAACACCCCAAAAAATTCTCAAACTGCACCAACGACCTTAGAATATAAAAACAAAAAAATAATCAAAATTTTACTCTTTTTCGAAACTGTCCGAAAAATAACAAAAAAATTAATTTTTCCTCATAAACTTACGGAACATATAAAAATCAAGAAAAGTACATCAAAACATCTCAAAAAATTCTCAAAGTGCACCAATGACCTTAGAATATCGAAACAAAAATATGATCAAAATTTTATTCTTTTTGCAACTATCCGAAAAATAAAAAAAATAAAAAATTTCATC
Source organism: Solanum etuberosum (assembly GCA_029582245.1). NCBI lineage: Eukaryota > Viridiplantae > Streptophyta > Magnoliopsida > Solanales > Solanaceae > Solanum > Solanum etuberosum. The sequence goes on along the minus strand of JAJONR010001284.1, from coordinate 5,627 downwards.
TTAACTGTACGAAATATATAAAAATCAAGAAAAGTACATCAAATAACCTCAAAAAATTCTCAAACTGCACAAATGACCTTAGAATATTGAAACAAAAAAATGTTCAAAATTTTACTCTTTTTCGTATCTGTCCGAAAAATAACAAAAAAATTATTTTTTCCTCGTAAATGTACGAAGCATATAAAAATCAAGAAAAGTACATCAAAACACCTTAAAAAATACTCAAACTGCACCAATGACCTTAGAATTGCGAAACAAAAAAATGATCAAAATTTTACTCTTTTTAGTAACTGTTCGAAAAATAACAAAAAAATTATTTTTTCCTCGTAACTGTACGTAACATAAAAAAATCAAGAAACGTACATCAAAACAGCTCAAAAAAATCGCAAAATGCAGCAATGATCATAGAATATCGGAAAAAAAAATATCAAAATTTTCCTCTTTTTCGTAACTGTCCTAAAAATAACGAAAAATTTATTTTTTTCTCGTAAATGTATGTAATATATAAAAATAAATAAAAGTACATCAAAACACCTCAAAAAAATTTTAAACTGCACCAATGACCTTAGAATATGGAAACAAAAAATGATCAAAATTTTAATCTTTTTCGTAACTGTCCGAAAAATTACAAAAAATTTATTTTTCCTTGTAAATGTACAGATTATGTAAAAATCAAGAAAAGTACATCAAAACACCTCAAAAAATTACCAAACTGCACCAATGACCTTAAAATATCCTAACAAAAAAATGATCAAAATTTAACTCTTTTTTCATAAGTGTCCGAAAAATAATAATAAATTTAATTTTTCCTCGTAAATGTACGAAACATATAAAAATCAAGAAAAGTACATCAGAACACCTCAAAAAATTCTAAAACGGCACCAATGACATTAGAATATCGAAACAAAATTATGATAATTTTTTTTCTCTTTTTCGTACCTGTCCGAAAATTACAAAAAAATATTTTTTCCTCAAAAATGTACGAAACCTATAAAAATAAAGAAAATTACATTAGAAAACCACAAAAATTTATTAAACAACACCAATGACCTTAGAATTTCGCAACAAAATAATCATCAAAATTTTACTCTTTTTCGTAACTGTCCGAAAAATAACAAAAAAGTCTATTTTTTTCTCGTAAATGTATGGAATATATAAAAATCAAGAAAAGTACATCAAAACACCTGAAAAATTCTCAAACTGCACCAATGACCTTAGAATATCGAAACTATAAAATGATCAAAATTTTACACTTTTTCGTAACTGTCCGAAAAATAACAAAAAAAATAATATTTCCTCGTAAATGGACAGATCATATTAAAATCAAGAACAGTAAATCAAAACACCTCAAAAAATTATCAAACTACACAAATGACCTTAGAATATCGAAATTTTTTTTTAATCAAAATTAAACTCTTTTTCGTAACTTTCCAAAAAATAATAAAAATTTTAATTTTTCATCGTAAATGTGCGGAACATATAAAAATCAAGAAAAGTACATCATAACACCTCAAAAAATTCTCAAACTTCACCAATGACCTTAGAATATCGAAACAAAAAAATGATCAAAATTTTACGCTTTTTCGGAACTGTCCGAAAAATAACTAAAAATTTAAGTTTTCCTCATAAACGTACGGAACATATAAAAATCAAGAAAAGTACATCAAAACACCTCAAAAAGTTCTCAAAATGCACCAATGAACTTAGAATATGGAAACAAAAAAATGCTCAAAATTTTACTCTTTTTGGAAACTATCCGAAAAATAACAAAAAAATTAATTTCTCCTTGTAAATGTACGAAACATATCAAAATCAAATAAGTACATAAAAAAACCTCAAAAAATTCTCAAACAGCACCAATGACCATAGAATATCGAAACAAAAAAATGATCAAAATTTTACACTTTTACGTTACTGTCCGAAAAATAATAAAAAATTTAATTTTTCCTCATAAATGTACGAAACATATAAAAATCAAGAAAAGTACATCAAAACACCTCACAAAATTCTTAATCTGCACCAATAAGCTTAGAATAACAAAATAAAAAAAAAATCAAAATTTTACCCTTTTTCGTTTAAGGCCGAAAAATAACAAAAAAATTATTTTTTCCTCGTAAATGTACTAACCATAGAAAAATCAAGAAAAGGACATCAAAACACCTCAAAAAATTCTCAAACTGCACCAATGACCTTAGAATATCGAAACAAAAAAATGATCAGAATTTTACTCTTTTTCGTAACTGTCTGAAAATTAACGAAAATTTTGATTTTTCTTCATAAATGTACGGAATATATAAAAATCAGGAAAAATACATCAAAACAGCTCAAAAAATTCTCAAACTACACCAATGACCTTAGAATATCGAAACAAAAAAATGACCAAAATTTTAATCTTTTCCATAACTGTAAGAAAAATAACAAAAAATTATTTTTTCCTCGTAAATGTAAGGATCATATAAAAATCAAGAAAAGTACATCAAAACACCTCAAAAAATTCTCAAACTGCAACAATGACCTTAAAATATCGAAACAAAAAAATGATCAAAATTTTATTCTTTTTCGAATATATCCGAAAAAAATAATAAATTTTTCCTCGTAAATGTTTGAAACATAAAAATCAACAAAAGTAAATCAAAACACCTCAAAAAATTATCAAACTGCACCAATGACCTTAGAATATCGAAACAATAAAAAATGATCAAAATTTTACTCTTTGTCGTAACTATCCGAAAAATAACAAAAAATTAATTTTTCCTCGTAAATGTACGAGACATCTAAAAATCAAGAAAAGTACATCAAAACATCTCAAAAATTCTCAAACTACACTAATGACTTTAGAATATCGAAACAAAAAAATGATCAAAATTTTATATCTTAATATCTCAAAAAATTCTCAAATTGCACCAATGACCTTAGAATATCGAAATAAAAAAATGAACAATTTTTTTTTTTCGTAACATTCCGAAAAATAACAAAAAATTAAATTTTTCCTCGTAAATGTACGAAACATATTAAAATCAAGAAAAGTACATCAAAACATTTCAAAATATTCTCAAACTGCACCAATGACCTTGGAATATCGAAACAAAAAAATGATCAGAATTTTACTCTTTTTCGTAGCTATCCGAAAAAATAACAAAAAAATTAATTTTTCCTCCAAAATTAACGAAACATTTAAAAATCAAGAAAAGTACATCAAAACACCTCAAAAATTCTCAAACTGCATCAATGACCTTAGAATATTGAAACGAAAAAATAATCAAAATTTTACACTTTTTCGTAAATGTCTGAAAAATAACAATAAATTTATTTTTTCCTCGTAAATGTACGAAACATATAAAAATCAAGAAAAGTACATCAAAACACCTCAAAAAATTCTCAAACTGCACCATTGACCTTAGAATATCGAAATAAAAAAATGATCAAAATTTTACACTCTTTCGTAACTGTCCGACAAATAATAAAAAAATTAATTTTTCCTCGTAAATGAACGAAACATATAAATATCAAGAAAAGTACATCAAAACACCTCAAAAAAATTCTCAAACAGCACCAATGACCTTGGAATATCGAAACAAAAAAATGAACAACTTTTTCCCCTTTTTCGTAACTGTCTGAAAAATAACAAAAAAAAAAATTTTCCTCATAAATGTACGAAACATATAAAAATCAAGAAGAGTACATAAAAACACCTCAAAAAATTCTCCAACTGCACCAATGACCTTAGAATATCGAAACTAAAAAATGATTAAAATTTTACTCTTTTTCGTAACTGTTCGGAAAATAACAAAATAAATATATTTTCCTCGTAAATGTACGAAACATATAAAAATCATGAAGAGTACATAAAAATACCTCAAAAAATTCTAAAACTGCACTAATAACCTTAGAATATCGAAACAAAAAAATGACCAAAAATTTACTCTTTTTCATAACTGTCCGAAAAATAACAAAAAAATTATTTTTTTCCTCGTAAATGTCCCAAAGATATAAAGATCAAGAAAAGTACATCAAAATAGCTCAAAAAATTCTCAAATTGTACCAATAACCTTGGAATATCGAAACAAAAAAATGATAAAAAATTCACACTTTTTCGTAACTGTTCGAAAAATAACAAAAAATTTAATTTTTCCTCGTAAATTAACGAAACATATAAATATCAAGAAAAGTACATCAAAACACCTCAAAAAAATTCTCAAACAGCACCAATAACCTTGGAATATCGAAACAAAAAAACTGAACAATATTTTTCCCTTTTTCGTAACTGTCCGAAAAATAACAAAAAAATTAATTTTTCCTCGTAAATGTACGAAACATATAAAAATCAAGAAGAGTACATAAAAACACCTCAAAAAATTCTCAAACTGCACTAATGACCTTAGAATATCGAAAGAAAAAAATGATCAAAATTTTACTCTTTTTCGTAACTGTCCGAAAAATAACAAACAAAATATTTTTTCCTCGTAAATGTACAAAACATATAAAAATCATGAAGAGTACATAAAAATACCTCAAAAAATTCTCAAACTAACTAATGACCTTAGAATATCGAAACAAAAAATTATCAAAATTTTACTCTTTTTCGTAACTGTCCGAAAAATAACAAAAAAAATAATTTTTTCCTCGTAAATGTCCCAAAGATATAAAGATCAAGAAAAGTACATCAAAATAGCTCAAAAAACTCTCAAATTGTACCAATGACCTTGGAATATCGAAAGAAAAAAATGATCAAAATTTTACACTTTTTCGTAAGTGTCCGAAAAATAACAAAAAAATTAATTTTTCGTCGTTAATGTACGAAACATATAAAAATCAAGAAAAGTACATCAAAACACCTCAAAAAATTATTAAACTGCACCAATAAGCTTAGAATATCAAAATAAAAAAACGATCAAAATTTTACCCTTTTTTGTTAATGGCCGAAAAATAACAAAAAAAATTATTTTTTCCTCGTAAATATACGAAACATATAAAAATAAAGAAAAGTACATTAGAACACCACAAAAAATTCTCAAACTACACCAATGAAGAATATCGAAATAAAAACTGATCAAAATTTTACTCTTTTTCGTAACTGTCCAAAAAATAATAAAAAAATTAATTTTTCATCGTAAATGTGCGGAAAATATAAAAATCAAGAAAGGTACATCAAAACACCTCAAAAAATTCTCAAACTTCACCAATGACCTTAGAATATTGAAACAAAAAAATGATCAAAATTTAACACTTTTTCGTAACTGTCCAAAAAATAATAAAAAAATTAATTTTTCATCGTAAATGTGCGGAAAATATAAAAATCAAGAAAGGTACATCAAAACACCTCAAAAAATTCTCAAACTTCACCAATGACCTTAGAATATTGAAACAAAAAAATGATCAAAATTTAACACTTTTTCGTAACTGTCCAAAAAATAATAAAAAAATTAATTTTTCATCGTAAATGTGCGGAAAATATAAAAATCAAGAAAGGTACATCAAAACACCTCAAAAAATTCTCAAACTTCACCAATGACCTTAGAATATTGAAACAAAAAAATGATCAAAATTTAACACTTTTTCGTAACTGTCCAAAAAATAATAAAAAAATTAATTTTTCATCGTAAATGTGCGGAAAATATAAAAATCAA
>JAJONR010001282.1:0-78106 GCA_029582245.1 Solanum etuberosum | reverse complement strand
ACCCTGAAGTTGATCGAAAAGATCATCAATTCTCGGAAGAGGATACTTATTCTTGATAGTAACCTTATTCAACTGACGGTAATCTATACACATTCTAAAAGAACCATCTTTCTTTCTCACAAATAAGACCAGAGCGCCCCAAGGTGAGACACTTGGTCGAATGAAACCTTTCTCTAGGAGATCTTTCAACTGCTCTTTTAACTCCTTCAACTCTGCTGGTGCCATTCTATATGGCGGAATAGATATAGGACGAGTATCAGGAAGAATATCTATATCGAAGTCTATTTCTCTCTCAGGAGGGACTCCGGGAAGATCATTTGGAAAGACTTCTGGAAACTCTTTTACTAATGGAACTGACTGGATAAGAGGTATCTCAACACTAGAGTCATTAACTCGGACTAAGTGATAGACACACCCCTTGGAAACTAACTTCCTCGCCTTAAGGTACGAAATAAAACGACCCTTAGGCACTGCTGAACTACTCTTCCACTCTATAACTGGTTCACTGGGAAACTTGAACTTGACTACTCGGGTTCTACAATCTATTGATGCATAACAGGCATGAAGCCAGTCCATACCTAGAATGACATCAAAATCTACTAAGTCAGCCATGGTACTCTTGTTATTGACGGAAATTGTACAATCACGATAGACTCTCTCTGCTAGAATAAACTCATCAACATGTGTAGAAACACTGAATGGCTCAAGAAGTTGCTCAGGAAGAACATCAAAATTTATCGCAACATAAGGAGTTACTAAAGATAAACTCACCCCTGGATCTAGCAAAGCATAAACATCAAAGTTAAAGACTTGGATCATACCAGTGACAACATCTGGAGAATCCTCTTGCTCTTGGCGACTAGTGATAGCATAAAGACGGTTTGCTCCTCCACCTGCCCCTGAAGTAGCTCCTCTAGATGCAGCTCTGTCTGGTGGAGCAACTGAAAAAGACTGGGCTCTATTGTCCCCATTACCATTACCCTGCCTGTTCTTAGGACACTCTCTCATAAAATGACCACTCTGACCACACTTGAAGCAACCAGTGGAGCCATCACGACACACCCCTGAGTGGCTCCTACCAAACTTAGCACATGCAGGATTCTTAGTACCCCCCTGGGCCATACTACCTTGAGAATGTGCAGGTCTAGCTCTGAAATTCTGGGAATTCTGATTTTGGAACTCACCTTTGTTTCTTGGTGCAGGTGCACTAGCAGATGAAAGAGCATGTCCCTTTTGTCTCTGTTGGAAGGAAGACCGGTTCACATTACTCTTTTGTTGCCCGGACTCGTTCCCTGATGTCTTCGCCCTCTTTCTTAAACTCTTCTCTATCCCTCAGTTTGTCCTCCTCAACTTGTTGCACATGGATCATTAGCCTTGCTATGTCCATATCCCCTATCAGCATAGCTGCCTTGCCTTCCTTGCTTGACAAACGAGACAACCCAACAACGAATAAACTCATCTTGCACCTCATGTCAACAACCATCTCCGGATCATAGCGGGAAAGTTATGTGAACTTCAGACTGTATTCATGAACACTCATAGATTCCTGCTGAAGAGCAAGGAATTCTCATACCTTGGCTTCTCTCAGTTCACGGTGAAAGAAACGCCCCATGAAAGCCTCCTCAAATAAAGCCCAACTCACAAGTTGTGCACCTTCACCTCTATTCTTTTTGCACTGATCAAATCAGATTCTAGCGACACCCTTCATTTGGTATGCAACTAGTTCCACCCTCTCAGCATCAGCAACATGCATAATCTCAAAAACCTTATGTATCTCTTCAACAAAGTTTTCTGGATCCTCAGTGACTCTTGAACCAGTGAAGCTTGGAGGATGCATCCTTAAGAACTCACGGATCCTTGAAGTATCAGGCACTTCCTCTCGATTCTCTCTTTGTCCAACTTGATTGGTCACAACTTGACTTAACATCCAGATGACTTCACGGAAATCAGCATTGGTGACCTCTCCTTGAGGTTGCACTTCTGGTGCATTTGGTACCCCTTGATCCTGTGGTTCAACATTCCTTCTAGCGGGATGACCTCTGACAGCTCTTCATGGAGGCATGACCTGAACGACACGCGCAAACACGAATTAGAAAGAGACTTTTATAGAGATACACTCTATCGCACGAAATGAGTATGAAAGAAGTGAGATAGTTTCTAAAATGTTGCAGCCTCCTAATTATAGATGTGGCTTACTTCACACCGATAACTAGGACTCTATAGACACAACTTCATAGACTCCCTAGGACTCTTGAACTCTGGGCTATGATACCAAGTTTGTCACACCCCAAGCCTACACCCTGGGCGGGACTGGCACTCGAGAACCATTGCTGGACCCAAGCAAACCCTTGGCCTGGCTTAACTCTTAGCGGAAGACTTAAAGCATTAATACAAAGATTCAATGCATCTTTACTCAAATCTTTAGAAGGTAACTTAGAACGTTTAAAGATAAACATTCAACTTAGCCAAAATGGAAACTCAAGTCTTAACATAAGCCAATAACAAGATAAAGACAAATGAACTAACTAAGTGTCTCTGAAGCCTCTAAAACTATGAGGGATGTCGGGACAAGACCCTGATCATCCTAAAAACTGAAAACTATTAAAGCAATGTAAATACGGATCCTTCGGAAAGCAAGGAGGCTCACCACAAGTCTCTGAATGCTCAACTGGATCAACGAAGAGCTGGATGCTGATCCTGGTTACCTGTATCTGCATCATAACAATAATGCAGGAAAAAAGGCATCAGTATATTGAATGTACGAGCATGTGAGGGGATTCTAAAACAAGACATAAGCTTGAAAGGAACTGAAAGAACATACCTGGGCTCAACTCAACTCAACTAACTCATTTCAATATAAAGCAATAATATAAGTGCAATATAAAGAAAAACTTTTAAACATGGATAACAACTCTGTGTATTTTGAAATACAAAAGTAAATCTGTATGTATGCAAAGATACAATATGAACTCTGTGTGAATATAAAAATACAATTAACTCTGTGTATATAAGAATACAAAAATACTTCTGTGGGAGTTTCTCAAATCGAAAACCATCACTTAAGAGCTATATGATGATACAACGTTTTGCCTCACGTTTCCAGGGCCTTCCTATACGTTGCCAGGGGTATAGAACTTAACTACTAAGTGTATCCACTAGTCTATGCTAAAAAGCACTAAGGAATCATCTAAAAAGTATGACCCTTTTCAACCCATGATGGCTACATGGTTTATGAGGGCTGTGAGTTGTCTGAACTCTCCCCCATATCGGTGCTCAATACTACTCCCCAAATATACTAGCTCATATGTTTAAAAACATAACTTCTTTCTATGGTTTGAGATAATTGTTCAAAAACTAGCCCAAAGGCTCTCTAGGAAATCAAAGTTTCCTCTCTTGCTTACTTTGTGAAAGCATTACTCTTTACTGAAAACTAGCTCAAAGGCTCTGTTGGAAATCTGTATTTCCTTTCTTGTTTAAATGTGAAAACATTTACTCTTTGGGAATACATAGTCCCCATATACTCTTTTGAAGAAATGAACTTCATTCTTTACTCTTTACTCAACTCAAAACTCAAGTCTTAAAACAAAGTTAAAATATTTGTAAAAGACTTTTGGAAGACTATGAACTTCTCTTGACTTGACTCTTAACTTTCCTTGAATTGAATTATCGATTCAAGGATCATGATCTGATGTTATGGATGATTTCATGTTGTTTAGACGTACCTTAGAGTGTAGAAATCAACTAGAAAACATAGGTCCAATTCAAGGGAACTCATACGGAAAGAAGTGGGAAAGGGTAGAAGACCTGGCGTCCCTGGCGCTCTAAGTGGCGCGGGGCGCCAGAGGCAAAACTACAGAACTGGGGATGGGAAGCACTGGCTGGCGCGGAGTCCCCGAGCCCAAACTACAGAAGACTTTGTGGGGCGCTCTGTGTGGCACGACGCCCCACCCCTTTTCCCCAGAATTTTGACGAATTCTCTTGGTCGTTTTTCAACTCTAAACCCTCTAGATTCAATTGGTTCTTTTCCCAAACACTTAGATTCGAATCAATAATCAAAATATGTAAGAATCCACTAAAAACGACATCTAATTTCATGAATTTAACTCAATAACTTCTCAACAACTTCAACAATCAAGAACTCAATAGACCTTTAACAAAATCCATCAAGAACTCAATTTCTATACTTTCAAGAACATAAATTCGCTGAAATAAATCATGATTGGCGCATGGGTGAACGAACCCAATGCTATGTGATCTCACATACCTCATAGGGATCAACCCTTGGCGAAATCCACAAGCCTAGCTTCAAGAACTTGACGATTCCTTGCTTCTTCTCCTCTCTTCTCCTTTTCTTTTCTCTTCTCTCAAAACCCTAACTTATTGTGATGAAGCGTAAACTGAACCAAATCAGTTTAGACCCAAACTTAATTACCAAAAATGAATTTAATTAATTGGGTATTGAAAAGACCATAATACCCTTCAAAAATCCAGTTTTGCCTTTCCTTAGCTAGACATCCCAACTTCAAATGAGCATATCTCCCTCATACGAATTCAAAATTGAGCAAACTCGGTGGCGTTGCAAAGATAATTCAAAGATATTTCCTACGGTATCTTGTAGCCCACCTAAATCATCCTGTGCTAGGATTTATGGTCGTTTGAAGTTGACCCAAAAGTCATGCTTAGCTTAACTTTGTCAAACTTTCCAAATTTGATTATTTCCAAAAACGGTTTCCTTCTAATTCTAGTTCTTTCGAATAGCGGGGTGTTACATTACTTTTATTTTGTATGTTGTATCAATAATAAGATGTACATTAAAAATTTACCTAAATATCAATCCTAATAATGAAAAATATTTTATTCGGATAAATCTGCAGCGTGGAAAAATAATTAGACTCTGCTATTTTTATTTTCATTTGTATTTACCTAAAATTGTGTGTTAGATATTATTGAATTTGTTAGTTAAATTTGCAAGTACTGTTATCGTTAAATGATTTTTTATGAACCTGCCTCCTTTGTTCTAGTACTAATATGTGACTTGATTTTGAAAGATGCGTGAAAATTAATTATGAAATAGTTATGGCACCATTGGTTGCGGAGATTGACTAATTTTTAATTCGCAATTCATTTGATTTAATAGTAAAATATGTAATTAAAATATCTTAATCTTCATTAGTCTTTTCGGTAAGTGATAAATTTACTGAAAACGAGATCATTTTCTTTGTTTGATTGACTTTAAATATATAACTAATGTAGCTACAAATTAAAATTATTTTAAAAAAACAATAATTTATTTCAATAAAGAACATTGTAGTACAACTAGAATTTTCAATGACACAACTATGATGTTTCTCCTAGCTTGGCTAATAAATCAATAATCTTGTAATATGCAATCTCCATAGAAATTTTCATGGCCAAGACTACTTTTAAGCTTCCACTGTCTTCAAAATTTTGATTAAGTTTAACCACTTTTGAAACTGCAAAAGAAAAAGACTGGATAAAGTTAATAATCAATTTACTAGAACATTTCATGAATTCATACTTGGTAAAATTAAAATTAACCTCTGCCCCCAATTAGTCACAGTTTGCAGAAAACTTTTTGTGAAGTTCATGACGTTCTTCGATAGTAGCAAAGCTAGTTGTTCTCTCCATCAATTCACTCTGCAAATCATATTCTAAGAGATCCTTTTCCTTTTAAAGTCCACTGCTTTTCCTGCTTTCTTGATCTCACTGAACATTAAAAGTAGCATAAAATGTCAAGGTGGTTATAAAAAAAAAAGAAAAAAAAAGAAGAAATAAAAAGGATATCGAATAGAAACTCACTTGATAAGCTCTAGTTTTGGAGAATTCATTGGTAAATGGTATTTTGAGAAATTTATGAATAAAGAGAGTAATTGATGTACACATGAACTGAATGTGCTTCCTATTTATAGATAGTTGTGTGTTTGTACAAGCTTACCCAACTGTAAGTTTATCCAATTGTAAGATTATCCAACTACATTCTTATCCAATTGCAAGCATATCTAAGAAATTATTTAATGAATATCCACACTATGATATGTTTATAATAATTCCATAATGTTTTATAAAAAAATAATATTTGAATGTCACAATGTATTGGAAAGTTAATAAATTTTATGAGATTATCATAGGGTAGAAAATGGTAAGAAATTGATTTTATTGCTCAATTTAATGAGATGAATAGAATTTGAATTCATTCTAAATAGGCTCTTGATCTTACATAACAAATAATTAAATTATATTAATGTCACGATCCGAGCCTACACCCTGGACGTGACCGGCATTCGAGAATCATTGTTGGTCCCCAAGAGAACCCTCATCCTGGCTGACTACAATCGGAAGACTAACTCAAGCATACAAAGCTTAAAACACAATAAAATCCAGGAAAATTCAAATACAAAGCTTTAACTCAAATGAAAAACTCTGAATAAAATAAATTATTCAACTCGCCATAAAATAGACAACTTAATTCTTTAAAACATTTAGCAAAATAAATGAACAGATTCCTGAAACTCTACTATCTATCTATGAAGCCTCTAAATGACAAAGATGAAATTCGGGAAAAGACCCACGACATCCTAACAACTGATATAACCAAAAAGTAAATGAAATCCTCCAGAAGCAAGAAGGCTCACGATAGCTAACTCGAACTCCATGTGGTATCAACGAAGCTCCTGTTGATCCAGAATACCTGAATCTGCATCATGAAAGGATGCAGGCCAAATGGCTCAGTACATGGAATGTACGAGCATGTAAGGAGAATTCTAAAGCAGAACATAACCTTGAAACTTGATAAAAAGGAAAACATACTTACCTCTTCTCAAACTTACTCAACTCAAGGAATACTCAAGGATACTCAAAACTACTCAAACTTACTCAACTCAGAAGTACTTAAGGATAAGATACTCAACTCAGTAATAAGGTTCTCAACTCAGGATTCTCAACTCAAGATACTCAACTCGAAAGACTCAACTCCTGATACTCAAGGATAAAGCAATAGTAAAAGATGCAATATATATGGAAAGCTGTAAAACTGTGGATAGAAACTCAATGTATTGAAAAATACAATAATACTCAATGTGTATATAAAAATACAATATAACTTTGTGGGAGTTTCTCTAACCGACAACCATCACTATGAGCTATGTGATGATACAACGTCTCGCCCACGCTGCCAGAACTGTCATATACTTTGCCAGGGTATAAGACCTCTCAACTAAGTGGATCCACTAGTCTATGCTAAAATGCATTAAGGAATCATCTAAAAAGTATGACCCTTTCTACCCACGTTGGCTACATGGTTTATGGAGACTTGAATTATCTGAACTCATCCCCATATCGGTGCTCAATACTACTCCCAAAATATACTCGACTCATATATTTTTAAAACAAAACTCTTTCTTTGGTTTGAGATAATTACTCAAAAAACTAGCTCAAAGGCTCTCTTGGAAATCGGTTTTTCCTTTCTTGCTCAAATGTGAAAATATTTTAACTCTGGAGAATACTTAGTTCCCGTATAATCTTTGAAGAAATGAACTTTACTCTTACTCTTTACTCATCTCAAACTTAAGTCTTAAAACAAGGTTAAAACGTTTGTAAAAGACTTCTTAAAATATGGTTCATGCCGAATTATGATCGTGAACGACTCAATGCAAGGTTTTCAGTAACCATTTTTAGAACTCAATATTTGGAACTCAAGAACTTCAATGATACTACTCCTTTCAAGAATGCTCAACTTAGAGGGTTGATGCGGAATTATGAGAATGAACTACTCAACTCAAGGACTCAAAGATACTTGTCATCTCTAGATTGTTCGACTTATAGGGTTCATGCGGAATTATGGGCATGAACTACTCAACTTAAAGACTTCATGGTTAACATGTAATAGTTCCATGACTAGGAATATAATCTCAGAAGGGTTAGTTAATCAATACTCAAGACTTAGAACTTGAATATACTACTCCTCTCAAAGGTACTCAATTTATGAAGTTCATGCAGAATTTATGGGCATGAACGACTCGACTCAAGGGTCTACATAACAATATGGAACTCGATTATACGAATCTTCTCATTCTCGTACTTACTTTCTCAAAACTTAGCTCAAATCGATAGTTGATCTTAAAGGATTCACAATTGAACTCAAAGACAATTGAACTCTACTCTTAACTCTCTCTTGAATGTGAATTATGAATTCAAGAGTTATGGTTCATGATATGAAGGATATCGGTGATAGTGTAGACTCATGAATACATTCTCCTCACTCTCATGCTCACTTACTTGAGTCTTGGAACAAGTTACTAGAATTTGTAGAAGACTCCACAAAAGGACTCAAAGGGACTTTCTTAGAATGTTCGAAAAAATTCTCAAAACTTAACTCCCAACTCTACCTTGAATTTGAATTATGAATTCAAGGTTATGATCATGTTAGGAATTATTTTAGGTGTTTAGAAGTAGCTTAGAGTAGTTAGAATCGAAAAGGAGTGAAGGTACCCTTCGAAAGAACTCAAACGGAGCAACCGATTGCAAACTGGACGGGGTAGGCGACCCTGGGGGTATGAGTGGCGCGGGGCGTCAGCCCCTAAACTTCAGAGCATACTTTGGGGCGCTCTTTCTGGCGCGACGCGCCAGGCCTCAACCCAGAAGACCCGACGAAATTCTTTGCTCGTTTTCTCACCCTAACTCGCCTAGAATCGAACGGTTTCTTCTCCAATCACTTGGATTCGATTACTTAACATAAGTACACTCTAATCTACTCAATACAACCCTCAAAACACTTACTTTAGTCTCAAGAAATCATCAAAACCCCAACAAAACAAGATTTAGAATGAACTTCAAGAACACCTATCAAGAACTCATCAAGAACTCTAATCTTTCAACTTTAAGAATGAAATTGCGCTGAAAATAACATGATTGGCGTGTGGGTGAACAAACCCAACACTATGAAAGCTTACATACCTCTTAGGGATTAAACCCATGGTGAAAATCCGCAACAAAACGCAAGACTCTCGATGAACGCTTTGATCCTCTCCTCTTTTCTCCTCTTTTCTCTTCTTTTCTCTTCTTAAACTCTCAACTAAAAACCTAGGCTTATATTAGGATTATAAAACTGAACCTTATAGTATTAGACCCTTAAAACCTTACTAAAAATGAATTAAATCTGATTGGATAAGGAAAAAACCAAAATACCCCTCACTATTTTCGGGTAACTTTCCTTAACTGGACAACCTAACTTCAAAAGGGGATATCTCAATCATACGAACTCGAAACTTAGAAAACTCGATGGATTTGGAAAGATAATTCAACGACCTTTCATTTAATACCTTGTAGCCCACCTAACTCATTATGTACTAAGAGTTATGATCGTTTGAAGTTGACCCAAAATTTAAAGGAACTTAGGAATGACTTGAATGAACTCTCTTTAGTTCTTCTTGGAACTCAAGGTGCTATATCTAGTGACCTTAAAGCTCAAAAAAATTTAATTTCCTCGGTCAAATCCTACTCACAACGAAGGATAGTTCGAGTCTTAGATCGAAAAATTTTCTAGGGTGTTACAATCAATTCTTATTTAGAGGTATATTATTTAATAGTTAATTTTCTAAATAAGGGTAACCACGTAGATATTATGAGAGTCATTTTTAGTTATTTCAAAATCAAAGTATTAGGTTTAAAAGACGACTTTGCCAAATAATAAACAAAAAGAATTTTTGGTTGTGACATTTGCTTCCTCAATAACTTTTCGATAGTTACCAAAAATTTATGTCTTTCCTTCAAGCATGTAGCAGAGAAGGTATGCTTGATCAAGTTAAATAATAGGGTTTCAGACATTACTCGGTTAGAAATCTTATTGTGACTAAGAGAGAGTATGCAACTAATATTTTTCTTAAAAGAAAGGTAAAAAAACATTTGAATTAATGTTGAACATGGTGCATATATAGATTTAAATGGATAACTTGGTAATAAATAATTAGTCTTCGTGGTTTTCTTACTTGTATCAAGCTTTCTACTTTATTTTCATAAAATTAATAGAGAAAATCAAAATTACCAAAACGAGAGCATTAAAATTCTTTAATTAGCAAACTAATAATCTTTATGTATCTAAACTAGTAAGACAAAGACAATAAATTAAATCTTTTTACATCTCTTGACAATAATGAGATCCAATACTTTCATTATTATATGAATTAATGAGTCGGAGAAAACTGAAACAAGAGAAAAAAGAAATAATTATTGAACATAGTCAATTTTAAATGAGCGAACATATAATAATTATCATTCCGTTTTTATTTAAATGAACTCTCATCCATAAATAACTACTGACTATCAGGGTTTGAGCCCAAAATAAATCTAGAAAGGGAAAAAAAGAATCAAAAGATAGTAAATGGAGGGCGGGGGGGGGTTAGAAAAAATAATTGAAAGATAGGCATAAAGAAAAAATTTCTTTTAAATTTTTATTTCTTACATGAATGTACTTATTTTAAAAAAATCATGATGATGTTCTTAATATGACTGATTTAAGCAGATTTTAGTTTTGAAGTGTACGAGATTTTGATTAGACTTTCCAAGTCTTTTCATTTTTTTCTTACAATTCCATAATCTAATAGTTAGGAGTCGCTAAATATTTTACCGAGAATTAAGGTTCTTATCTTTTCTAAAACATATAGGCCTAAAACTACTCATGAATATAATTAAGGAATCACTTTAAGTCATCCTAATATTTAAGTCTCCCCATTGATAAATTTTCAACTATCTTTTTTAGGACGTTATTTTTTTTTTATTATTTAGAGGAGGTCTAATGATTTGTTGTATCAAATCGGTGGAAACATCAATTAGGTTAAAGACATATATTTCAAAAATGAGCTTGTGGTTTACTTTTCTTTTGTATGTTGTATCAATAATAAGAGGTATATTCAAATTTTCACCTAAATATCAATCATAATAATGAAAAATATTTTGTTCGGATAAATCTGTTATAATGACCCGGAAGGTCATTTTTGGAAATTTTGAATATTGTTTAACTAGAGTGAATTAATTTGTGATTAATTTTTAAATAATTAATTTAGTTTGTGACTAATGGGCTAAGTCTATAATTTATTTAATGACCTATACAACTTGACCCATTTATATTAAAATAAATAGTAGGACTTCTCACTTTTAATATATAATTAATTTAGAGATAAAAAAAAGAGTTTGATGAGAACTCTCAGCTTAAGCGGGGTTAACGACAACGACAACTAGGGAGTCACCTGTGCATTTAAGGTAAACATTCAAATTGAATGAATATTGAATTCTAAGATAGAAAGTTTATTTATTACTGTTGGAAAGTTTCTTTTATTCAAGATTTAGAGGGAAAAAAATGATTGTGAATTAATGTTAACGTAATGATTAGTTAATTATGACATTTTATTTCAAGTTGCTTTGTATACGTGTTAGGTTAAGTGAATCAAATTTCATGATTTTCAATTTGTTTTACAGTTAGAAGTTAATTCCTTTTTTTTTTAAAGAATGAAGGTACTTACTCAGAAAAACAACAGAGGGAAAAATAAAGCAAATTATATATAATTTGCTTGTTAATTTCATTGGAATTCGTGACCCTTTATACTTAAGCTTTCCCTGATATATTGGTATATATATAGTTAAATATGAGGTGTATTATATTACATGAGTACTATTAACTTTATGGTATTGGAAGAATTAAGACTTAACCCTAGGTTTGAAACTTGGAACATATGATTTGATAGAGTTTTTGGGTCAAGGCTAGACACATAATAATATGTGTGTTGTTAGTTTCAAAAATCTTATTGTGATTATTTATTTGAATAGATTCATTGATTTGGAAGCCCAACGAAAGGGGAAGGTTCAAGTCTTGGAGTGATTGTTCGATTAATTGAGGCAAGTGGATTTTTAAACCATTGTTAAGTGCATAAAATTGTGTATTTCCTTGTGGTATATGTTTGGAAGTAATGAGAATTGGTGATGGGTTGACTTGTCCATGTTGAATAATTCTAATGATGGAAAAAGGGTAATAAAAAGGTAATGTAATTAATTGTTGGTGTGTGATGTTTGAGAATGATTTGAAACGCTTATTGCTTACTTGTTGATGTTGTATCACGGTTGTATTGTTGTGAATTGTGCCTTGTTATGAAAATGGTCATCTCTTCATTATTTGTGTGAACATGTCATTTGCATTGGTTCTGAGACATGGTTGTAATAAGTGTTATGTGATAAGAGGATGTACCATTTCGAGGGACGTATCGCGCACCGCGATGGATACTATATATCGAGGGACCTATCGCTCGCCGTGATGTATACTATATATCGAGGGACGTATCACGCACTGCGATGGATACTATATATCGAGGGAGGTATCGCGCGCCGCGATTGATACTATTATCGAGGGACGTGTCGCACGCCGCGACGGATGCATGGACAGATATGTCCCCCATGGGTCCCGGACTGAGAGACAGCGGGTGTGTATCGTTAGGTCAGACATGCATCATTATACTTGACATTGCATTTCAATGCATTGCACATTTTTATCATTGATGAACTTGATCTTGTGTGTTGCTGATCTTGTGAGTGCCTTTCTGTGGAACTTGTGATTGATGAATATTGAGTTTGTTGTTGAGGATATGCAATTGTTAGAGTGTTGTTGTTGAGGATATGTAATTGTTAGAGTGTTGCTGTTGAGCTATGAGCTATGTAAATGGTGAACTGTTAGGTTGGGCTGGTTTTATGCAGGTTGTAGTTGTGGAGGTTCAGTTGGGTGAAAGGAGTACCCGTATTCTATTCCCTTAGCTTGTGTTCAGAAGTTTACTTGCTGAGTACCATGTGGTTTGGTACTCACCCCTTGTTTCTACATTTTTGTAGGTTACTAGCCCGGATCTTTGTGATACTCTTTCTCTTCTCTTCTTGTCTGAGGCTTCTTATGGAGGTTGTGAGGTAGTTGCTTGTCATCTCAACAGACCTTCTTACTCCTATTTATGATCTTTTTCTATTCTAGAAACAAGGTAATTTGAAACTTGTGTTTTTCTTTTGAATCAATTGTAATACTTTAGAGGCTTGTACACGTGACAACCAGGTTTTGGGGGTATATTTAAGTCGATTATGAATTTCCGCATTATATTAAAGTATTAGACTTTTATTTGTAGTTTAATTCCGTACTTTATCGTAATGGTTGAGGTTTAGGCTGACTTGTCTTGGTGGGATAAGACGAGTGTCATCACGTTCAATTTTGGATCGTGACATTTGCAGCGTGAAAAAATAATTAGACTCTGCTACTTTTCTTTTCATTTGTATTTACCTAAAATTGTGTGTTAGATATTATTAAATTTGTTTGTTAAATTTGCAAGTACTGTTACCGTTAAATAATTTTTTATGAACCTGCCTCCTTTGTTCTAGTACTAATATGTGACTTGATTTTGAAAGATGCGTGAAAATCAATTATGAAATAGTTATGGCACCATTGGTTGCGGAGATCGACTAACTTTTAATTCGTAATTCATTTGATTTAATAGTAAAATATGTAATTAAAATATCTTAATCTTTATTAGTCTTTTAGGTAATTGATAAATTTACTGAACACGAGATCATTTTCTTTGTTTGATTGACTTTAAATATATAACTAATGTCGCTACAAATTAAATTATGTAAAAAAATAATAATTTATTTCAATAAAGAGCATTGTAGTACAACTAGAATTTTCACAGAAAAAACTATGATGTTTCTCCTAGCTTGACTACTAAATCAATAATCTTGTAATATGCAATCTCCTTAGAAATTTTCATGGCTAAGACTACTTTTAATCTTCCATTGTCTTCAAAATTTCGATTAAGTTTAACCACTTTTGACACTGCAAAAGAAAAAGGCTGGATTAAGTTAATAATCAATTTACTAGAACATTTCATGAATTCATACATGATAAAATTAAAATTAACTTCTGCCGTCAATTGGTCACAGTCTGCAAGAAACTTTTTGTGAAATTCATGACGTTCTTTGATAGTAGCAGAGCTAGTTGTTCTCTCCATCAATTCACTCTGCAAATCATATTCTAAGAAGATCCTTTTCCTTTTAAAGTCCACTGCTTTTCCTGCTTTCTTGATCTCGCTGAAAATTGAAAATAGCATAAAATGTCAAGGTGGTTATACAAAAAAAGACAATAAAGAAGAAATAAAAAGGATATCGAATAGAAACCCACTTGATAAGCTCTAGTTTTGGAGAATTCATTGGTAAATGATATTTTGAGAAATTTAGGAATAAAGAGAGTAATTGATGTACAAATGAACTGAATGTGCTTCCTATTTATAGATAGTTGTGTGTTTGTACAAGCTTACCCAACTGTAAGTTTATCCAATTGTAAGATTATCCAACTACATTCTTATCCAATTGCAAGCATATCTATGAAATTATGTAATGAATATCCACACTATGGTATGTTTATAATAATTTCATAATGTTTTATAAAAAATAATATTTGAATGTCACAATGTATTGGAAAGTTAATAAATTTTATGAGATTATCATAGGATAGAAAATGGTAAGAAATTGATTTTATTGCTCAATTTAATGAGATGAATAGAATTTGAATTCATTCTAAATAGGCTCTTGATCTTACATAACAAATAATTAAATTATATTAATTCTTATTTAGAGGTTTATTATTTAATAGTTAATTTTCTAAACAAGGGTAACCACGTAGATACTATGAGAGTCATTTTTAGTTATTTGAAAATCAAAGTATTAGGTTATAAAGATGACTTTGCCAAATAATAAACAAAAAGAATTTTTGGTTGTGACATTTGCTTCCTCAATAACTTTTCGATAGTTACCAAAAAATTATGTATTTCCTTCAAGCATGTAGCAGAGAAGGTATGCTTGATCAAGTTAAATAATAGGATTTCAGACATTAATCGGTTAGAAATCTTATTGTGACTAAGAGAGAGTATGCAACTAATATTTTTCTTAAAAGAAAATTAAAAAAAACATTTGAATTAATGTTGAACATGGTGCATATATAGATTTAAATCGATAACTTGGTAATAAATAATTAGTCTCCGTGATTTTCTTACTTGTATCAAGCTTTCTACTTTATTTTCATAATATTAACCGAGAAAATCAAAATTACCAAAACGAGAGCATTAGAATTCTTCAATTAGCAAACTAATAATCTTTATGTATCAAAACTAGTAAGACAAAGACAATAAATTAAATCTTTTTATATCTCTTGACAATAATGAGATTCAATACTTTCATTATTATATGAATTAATGAGTCGGAGAAAACTGAAACAAGAGAAAAAAGAAATAATTATTGAGCATAGTCAATTTTAAATGAGCGAACATATAATAATTAACATTCATTTTGGATTTAAATGAACTCTCGTTCATGAATAACTACTGACTATCAGGGTTTGAGCCCAAAATAAATCTAGAAAGGGAAAAAAAGAATCAAAAGATAGTAAATGGAGGAGGGTGGGTTAGAAAAAATAATTGAAAGATAGGCATAAAGAAAAATATTTCTTTTAATTTTTTAGTTCTTACATGAATGTACTTATTTTAAAAAATCATGATGATGTTCTTAATATAAACTGATTCAAGCAGATTTTAGTTTTGTAGTGTACAAGATTTTGATTAGACTTTCCAAGTCATTTCATTTTTTTTCTTCTTACAATTTCATAATCTAATAGTTAGGACTTGACCGAGAATTAAGTTTCTATCTTTTCTAAAACATATAGTCCTAAAAATTCTCATGAATATAATTAAGGAATCACTTTAAATCATCCTAATATTTAAGTCTCCCCGTGGATAAATTTTCAACTATCTTTTTTAGGACGTTATTTTTTTTAATTATTTGGAAGGAGGTCTAATGATTTGTTGTATCAAATTGGTGGAAATATCAATTAGGTTAAAGACATATATTTCAAAGATGAGCTTGTGGTTTACTTTTATTTTGTGTGTTGTATCAATAATAAGAGGTACATTCAATATTTTATATAAATATCAATCCTAAGAATTAAAAATATTTTGTTCGAAAAAATTTGCAGCGTGAAAAAATAATTATACTCTGCTAATTTTCTTTTCATTTGTATTTTCCTACAATTGTGTAACACCCCGGAATTTTTTTGAGCTAAGACTCGAATCATCCTTCGTTGTGAGTACGTTGTGAGTAGGATTTACCAAGGAATTTAAATTTTTCCTAAGTGTTAAGGTCACTATATGTATCACCTTGTGTTTCAAAAAGAATTAAAGAGAATTCATTCAAGTCATTCCTTAGTTCTTTTAAGTCTTGGGTCAACTTCAAACGATCATAACTTTCAGTACATGATGAGTTAGGTGGTCCATAAGATATCATGTGAAAGGTCTTTGAATTATCTTTCTAACGCCACCAAGTTTGCTAAGTTTTGAGTTCGGATGAGTGACATATGCCCTTTTGAAGTTAGCCTGTCCATTTAAGGAAAGTTACCCGAAAATATGAGGGGTATTTTGGTCTTTTTCTTACTCAATCAGATTTAATTCATTTTTAGTAAGGTTTTAGGGGTCTAAACTGATTTGGTTCAGTTTTATTATCCTAATATACACTTAGGGTTTTAGTTGAGAGTTCAAGAAGAGAAAAGAAGAGAAAAGAGGAGAAAAGAGGAAAGAATCAAGGCGTTCGTCAAGATTCTTGAGAGTTGTTGCGGATTTTCGCCATGGGTTTGATCCCTAAGAGGTATGTAAGGTTCCATAGTGTTGGGTTTGTTCACCCATATGCCAATTATGTTATTTTCAGCGAAGTTTCATTCTTGAAGTTGAAGAATTTGAGTTCTTGAGATAAAAGTTATCGTGTACATAAGTTGAGTATTCGAATCTAAGTTATTGGGAAAGAAACCATTCGATTCTAGGTGAATTAGGATCGAAAAACGAGTAAGAAAAAAATTGGACAGAAACAAAGTACCAGGTCCGTGACGCAGACCTGTTCCTTAGATATGAAATTTTCCTCTCCGCATCGCGGAGAGAACGCAGACTCCACTGTTTCAAAAATTTATTTCGATCAAACATTATAATTAATCTCCGCATCGCGGACTTGCTCCCCATATAGTGTTATTCAACCGTTTCTCATAATCAACTATCTAAAACTCATTTAATCATCACAATATCCTTCCTATCATAAATCATAACCTTGAATTCATAATTCAAATTCAAGGTAGAGTTAAGAGCCAAGTCTTGAGAGTTCTTTCGAGTCTTTTGAGAAAGTCCCTTTGAGTCTTTTGAAGAGTCTTCTACAATTTCTAATAACTTGTTTCAAGACTCGAGCAAGTGAGTATGAGAATGATGAGAATGTATTCGTGAGTCTACATTATCATCATGAGACCCTTCATATCATGAACCATAACTCTTGAATTCATAACTCAAATTCAAGAGAGAGTTAAAAGTAGAGTTCAAGAAAGTCTCTGAGTTCAATTGTGAATCCTTTGAGATCAACTATCGATTTGAGCTAAGTTTTGAGGAAGTAAGTATGAGAATGAGAAGATTCATATACATGAGTTCCATATTGTTATGTAGACCCTCGAGTCGAGTCGTTCATGTCTATAAATTCCGCATAAACTTCATAAACTGAGCATCTTTGAGAGGAGTAGTATCTTCAAGTTCTAAGTCTTGAGTATCTTTTTCCTAAACTTTTTGAGATTATATTCCTAATCATAGGACTATTACATGTTACCCATGAAGTCCTTGAGTTGAGTAGTTCATGCCCATAATTCCGCATGAACCCTATAAGTCGAGCAATCTTGAGATGAGAAGTATCTTTGAGTCCTTGAGTTGAGTAGTTCATGCTCATATTTCCGCATGAACCCTCTGAGTCGAGCATTCTTGAAATGAGTATTATCATTGAAGGTCTTGAGTTCTGAGTTGTTGAGTTCCGAGTATTGAGTTCTATGTATGGTTATTGAAAACCTTGAATTGAGTCGTTCACGTTCATAATTCAGCATGAACGTTATTTTGAGAAGTCTTTTACAAATTTTTCTAAACTTGTTTTAAGACTTGAGCACTTGAGTTGAGAAAGAGTAGAGTTGAGTTCATTTTCTTTAAAATGATATATGGGAACTAAGTATTCCCAAGAGTAAATGTTTTCACATTTAAAAGAGGAGGAAACTGAGATTTTTAAAAGAGTTTTGAACAGTCGAGTACCATCTCTTTTTAGAGAAAGATTTTGAGTAATAATCTCAAACCACAGAAAGAGTTATGTTTTTAAACATATGAGCTAGTTATATTTTGGGAGTAGTATTGAGCACCGATATGGGGGAGAGTTCAGACAACTTACAGCCTCCATAAACCATGTAGCCAACGTGGGTAGAAAGGGTCATACTTTTTAGATGATTCCTTAATGCTTTTTAACATAGACTAGTGGATCCACTTAGTTGAGGAGTTCTATACCCCGACAAGGTATATAACAGTTCTGGCAGCGTGGGGGAGACGGTGTATCATCACATAGCTCATAGTGATGGTTGTTGGTTAGAGAAACTCCCACAGAGATATTTTGTATTCTTATATACACAGAGTTATATTGTATTTTTATATACAAACTGAGTTATTATTATATTCTTCAATACATTGAGTTGCTATCTAATGTTTTAAAAGCTTTCCATATATTGCATCTTTTATTGTTACTTTGTATTGAGTTGAGTATCCACAGCTAAGTATCCAGAGTTGAGTATCTTATTGTTGAGTTGAGCCTTATTCTCATTATTGAGTTGAGCCTTATTTCATTGAGTTGATTATCCTGTTATTGAGTTGAGCCCTATTTTCTCTGAGTTGAATTGAACTATTTTCTTTGAGTTGAGTTTAGTTGAGTGAGTTGAGAAGAGGTAAGTATGTTTCATTTCCATCAGTTCAAGCTTATGTTTATGCTTTAGAATTCCCCTTACATGCTCGTACATTCCATGTACTGAGCCATTTGGCTTGCATCGTTTCATGATGCAGATACAGGTATTCAGGATCATCAGTAGACATTTCGTTGAGGTCATGGGATATTCCAGTCAGCTTTTGTGAGCCTTCTTACATTCCGGAGGACTTCACCTTTATCTTACATTTAGTAGTTTTGAGATGTCATGGGTCTTGTCCCGATATCCTCCTGTAATAGTAGAGGCTTCATAGATAGACAAAGTTGAGTAGTTTTCAGCATGTATCTTCCTTGAGTTGTTTTTACAAACTCTGAGTTATCTATTGAGCATTGTTCAGATTATTTTAAAGTTGAGTATTTAAATTCAATTCAGTTTTGAGCTTTTGCATGCTTGAGTTAGTCTTCCGCTTGTAGTCAGACAGGATGAGGGTTCGCTTGGGGACTAACAATGGTTCTCGAGTGCCGGCCACGTCCAGGGTGTAGGCTCGGGTTGTGACAAATTGTGTGTTAAATATTATTGAATTTGTTAGCTAAATTTGCAAGTACTGTTACCGTTTGTCTAAAATGAATTTTTATGAACCTGCCTCCTTTGTTCTAGTACAAATATGTGACTTGATTTTGTAAGATGCATGCAAATTAATTATGAACTAGTTATTGCACCATTGGTTGCAGAGATTGACTAATTTTTAATTCGTAATTCATTTGATTTAATAGCAAAATATTTAATTAAAATATATCTTTATTAGCCTTTTAGATAAGTGATAAATTTACTTAACACGAGATCATTTTCGTTGTTTGATTGACTTTAAATATATAACTAATGTAGCTACGAATTGAAATTATGTGAGAAAAAAATAATTTATTTCAATAAAGAGAATTGTAGTACAACTAGAATTTTCACAGACA
The DNA here is from genome assembly GCA_029582245.1 of Solanum etuberosum. Taxonomy (NCBI): domain Eukaryota; kingdom Viridiplantae; phylum Streptophyta; class Magnoliopsida; order Solanales; family Solanaceae; genus Solanum; species Solanum etuberosum. The sequence continues at coordinate 58,309 of JAJONR010001282.1, read as the reverse complement.
AAACTATGATGTTTCTCCTAGCTAGGCTACTAAATCAATAATCTTATAATATGCAATGTCGTTGGAAATTTTTATGGCCAAGACTACATTTAAGCTTCCATTGTCTTCAAAATTTTGAATAAGTTTAACCATTTTTGACACTGCAAAATAAAAATACTGGATAAAGTTAATAATCAATTTACTAGAACATTTCATAAATTCATACTTGGTAAAATTAACATTAATCTCTGCCATCAATTGGTCATAGTCTACAAGAAACTTTTTGTGAAGTTCATGATGTTCTTCGATAGTAGCAGAGCTAGTTGATCTCCCCATCAGTTCACTCTGCAATTCATATTCTAAGAAGATCCTTTTTTTTAAAGTCCACTGCTTTTCTTGCTTTTTTGATCTTGCTGAAAATTTAAATTAGCATATGATATACTGTGAGTTTACGGTATTTTTGATGCATTTCACTTAGAGTTTGTGTGTGTCTTGAGCTATTTTGTTATTAGATATAATGTTTTTATGTAATCTTTTGCATGAAATTGATTCGGTAGCGTTTGACTGAAGATGGATTGAAAAGAGCAGCAACAACTACTGACGAGGCCAACAACGGACCGTAGATCCAACGACGGCCCGTAGGTGGTGCAGTGTAGGTGAAGTTCAGGGAAATCTGACCAAGTGTGGAACCACAGAAGCCAATAACGGACCGTAGATCGAGTGATGACCCGTCCTGCATATCCATCGATGAGATCAGAGAGTTTGAAGTTCCAGTACCTGAACCACGAAGGTGACGCACGGACCGTAGGTCGACCCACGGTCCGTAGGTCAGGTCGTCAGTCAAAACCGCATCTGACCCAGTTTTCTTTTATTTTCGTTTCCTAGTTGATTTAGGATTTAAACACTATAAATATTAGTTGTTATTTCCATTTTTGGGGGTTAGACATTATTGTAGACTTTGGTTTTTGGTTTTTGGTCTTTTGGAATTATTTTATAAACTCTTAGCAATTTAATTTCTGGAAGTCGGTTTATGCAATTGCACTTTGAATTTCAATTCAAGATTTGGTTTTCATCTATTCTAATTGTAAGTTCATGATTTCTTTTAACCTAATTATGAATTGTGATATCTCAAGCATGAGTAGCTAAATCCACAACTAGGGTTGTGGGAACCATTAGCAATTAACAATGTATGAATAATAATTAAGTAATTCTTGAATAGTGTTTATGCATGTATTGTTAATCTTTTCGTTTAGAAGTCTTTCTAGCGGTGTACAACGTTAGAACTCGCCAAGTTCCTACTTGCCTTACCAAGGGGGTAATGAATGAGAAAAAGATTAAACAACAAAGATTAAACAATAGTCTGACTTTAATCAATTGACGTAAGGGTGAATACCCAACTAAATTGAAAGGATGACTAATCTTGGGTAAAGGTAAGGGTTAGTAAAGCACACACTCATAGATTTACCAAGTCACGAGTGAAAGTTCCTACGATGATTACTAATCACTTAGGAGTACATAACTTATCAGCCTTGCATGTCAAACACTAGGATATGATTACTATTATTAGGATTATTGCGTTAAGAGCTTGTGGGGAACACATATGCCCTAGTTTCCATCTTATATTGATAACTCAAATTGTGAATCTTGTTTACTTGTTACTTAATCATTCAAATCAACAATCTGTTACTTATTTACAAAACCCCTCTTGTTTACTTTTCTCAGAAATAGTTTGACTAAAAAGATATAATTGTGAGTTAAGTTTTAGTCTAAACCATATTCTTCGTGGGATCGACCCCAACCTACAAGTTTGGTTCTTTACTTGATAACGATCGCTTATACTTCTTTAGGGAGGTGTAATTTGGGTGTATCAAATTTTGGCACCGCTGCCGGAGAATACAACTTTTAGATTAAGGTTAACTACATTATTGAACTTTAGTCAAGTATTTCCTGATTTTATATTTTTGCTTTGTTTTTTCTACAGGTCTTACCTCTTATGTATGCCAAGTACACGGAGTCGTGGCGAACCCTTGACCCCCTACGATCTTGAATTGAGAAAAACTTTGAGGAAAATGGCTAATCAATGGGTCCACAATATTCCAATCGGAGAGGGTCAATGAGATGGAGTTGAGTTTTGCAGTTTTGAATGTGCCCGCTCTTGGTCAAGGTGGTCATCTAATCGGAAATGCAGAAAGGGTGCAGAATACGCCAGCACCGAGGTTTCGTGATAACTACAGGGTTGACTATGATGCAGTTGGATCAGATGGGCCTATTGTTCTCCCTCCTCTACCTCCAGGACATACATTTGTGGTGACCAGTAGTCTTATATAAATGCTTACAACAAGAGGGTTGTTTGCTAGGTTGGCTTCGGAAGATCCATACGCTCATATGACTAAATTGTCAAGTGTCTGTAAGAGTTGTGTATGACGACCGGAGTTGGATATAGATGTCACAGGTTTGAGAGTATTCCCACTGTCATTAACCGGTGATGCTGCTGTGTGATTTTCTGAGCTGCCATATAATTCGATCTATACATGGAACCATTTACATAAGGTGTTCATAGCAAGGTATTTTACGGTGTCCAAGAAATTAAATCATAAGGATAAACTGAATTACTTCACAGCACTACCTGGAGAGTCGGTAAGAAGTTCTTGGGATAGGTTCACTGGGTTCATGAGGAGTGTTCCGAATCACCGCATAGATGATGAGTCACTGAAGAAGTACTTCTACAGAGGACACAGGATGACAATGGAAGGACTGTGTTAGATACTATTACTGGAGGATCATATGGTGAGTTCACTTTTGAGGAGATCACTGAAAAACTTGAGAGGATTTCCCAAAACAATAAGGCGTGGAGCACTAGAAAGGAAAATATTGGTAGGAGCATGTTTGCTGTCCAAACTGCACCAAGTCAATCAAATGATGACATTCATGAAGTGATGGCTCAAATGAGGATAGAAATTGGCTTAGTACTAAAGCATATGAGTGGGAGTGCAGAAAAAGTGAATGCGGTAAATTATCTAACTAGAACTCCACCACCGCCAGTTGAGGAGTATTATTATGAGGATGATGCGAATTTGGTGAATGATCAGATGGGGGTTTCCGAACCAACGCCCAAGGTTCCAACTCGGATAATTGGTGCCAAGGTCAAGAAACCAAGGTCATAACTATGGCAACTACAATCGTGAGGGAAACTATGTCCGGGATGGAAATTACAATCGCGATAAAAATTACAACCGGAACAATTATGGAAATAGGAATGATAAGGTTGGACCCTACGTTCCCCCTAGTAATAGAGAGACTGGTAATAGTATGACTCACAATGAGGATATGATTCAAGAGATGATGAAGAGGTTTGATGCGACAAATGAAAATGTGAAAGAGATGTGTAATGATTTATCTGGGATTGTTCAGAAGGTGGATGCCCATGCAGTGTTAATAAAGCAACTCGAGCAGCAGTTTAGTCAGTTGTCCACTACTATGAACCCACATCAGCCTGGCACACTTCCTAGCAACACCATCCAGAATCTGAAAAATGATGGGTATTGTATGACAGTCACTACTCACGGAGGAAAGCAGACCATTAATCCCCCATGCCGTCTGAGGTTGAACGAGTGATAGAAAAAGATGAGGATGAGATTGAGGTTACTAAAGATCCGAAAGTTGATACAGAAAAGGAAGCTGAGGTGACCCAAAAAGTTTTTCCCATGCCTAGACCTCCACCTCCATTCCCACAAAGATTGGTGAAAAAGACTGAAGAGGGAAAATACCGCAGGTTCATAGCTATATTGAAGCAACTGTCCATAAATGTCCCATTGATAGAAGCTTTGGAACAAATGTATGGGTATGCTAAATTCATGAAAGACTTAGTGACCAAAAAGAGGACTGTCAGTTTTTAGAATGATGAGAAGCTGCAACATTGTAGTGCTATTGCTACTAGGTCACTTGTGCAGAAGAAAGAGGATCCTGGAGCTTTCACTATTCCCTGTACCATTGGGATTCTACACTTTGCGAAAGCTTTGTGTGATTTGGGTGCCAACATTAATTTGATTTCGTTGTCCATTTATAAGAAGTTAGGTTTAGGAACTCCAAAGCCGACTGCGATGCATGTACTTATGGCCGATAAAACTGTTAAGAGGCCCATTGGAGTGCTCCAAGATGTACTTGTGAGAGTGGAATTATTCATCTTCCCAGCGGACTTTGTGATACTTGATTGTGAGGTTGATTTTGAGATTCCCATCATCTAAGGGAGACCATTTCTTGCTACTGGACGTGCCTTAGTCGATATGGAGAGAGGGTAGATAAAGTTCTGATTAAACAATAAGGAGGTAACTTTTAATATCTGTAGGTCTATGAAGAATGAAAGTGATCTTAAATCGGTATCCGTGGTGAATCACTTTGTGGGGCAAGAATCTGAGGTGTCCATTGAAGAAAGGTTAGGTGTTGATGCACTAGCAGCGGTGATGATGAATTTTGATAATGATGGTATTGATGAGTATGATGAACTAGTTGCTGCACTTGATAGGTTCGAGTTTCGTTTCAAGCCAAAACGGTTGGAATTAGACATGAAGAATTGTGACACCCCACCTGCAAAATCTTCTGTTGATGAGCCTCCAAAATTGGAACTTAAGGTCCTTCCATCCCACTTGCGGTATGTATTCTTGTGACAAAATAACACCTTGCCCATTATTATTGTTGCTGACTTGAGTGAAGGGAAAATAGAGGTTGTGATATCGGTGTTGAAGCAGTACAAGAGGGCTATTGGATGGACTATTGCGGACATTATTGGGATTCCTCCGGGCATTTGTTCTCACAAACTCCAACTCATGCCTGACAGTAAGAAAAGTATTAAGCATAAAAGGAGACTAAATCCCCTATGCAAGAGGTTGTGAAAAAGGAGATCACTAAGTGGTTAGATGCTGGAGTCATATATCCCATTGCTGATAGTAGTTGGGTTTCCCCAATTCAGTGTGTGCCAAAGAAAGGAGGAATCATTGTGGTTCCCAATGCTAAAAATGAGCTTGTTCCAATGAGGCCGGTGACTGGATTGAGAGTGTGTATGGACTATCGCAAGTTAAATGCATGGACCGAAAAAGACCACTTCCCAATGCCTTTCATGGATCAGATGCTAGATCGTCTCACTGGTAAGGGTTGGTACTGTTTTCTAGATGGGTATTCGGGGTACAATCAAATCTCCATAGCTCTGGAAGACCAAGATAAAACCACCTTCACTTGTCCTAATGAGACTTTCACCTTCAAAAGGATGCCATTTGTGTTATGTAATGCTCCAGCGACCTTCTAGCGTTGTATGATGTCGATATTTTTAGATATGGTGGAGGACACGATAGAGGTATTTATGGATGATTTCTCTATGGTAGGTGACTTGTTTGATGATTGTTTGGCACATTTAGCTAAGGTACTAAAACGGTGTGAAGAGTGCAATCTTGTGCTCAACTGGGAAAAGTGTCACTTCATGGTAAAAGAGGGTATAGTTCTAGGTCATCGGATTTCGCAAAAAGGCATTGAGGTTGATTGAGCTAAAGTTGAGGTAATAGAAAAGCTTCCACCACCCATCTTTGAAAAAGATGTGCGAAGTTTTCTTGGGCATGCAGGTTTCTACCGGAGGTTCATAAAAGATTTATCTAAAATTGCAAACCCATTGTGCAAGGTACTTGAAAAAAGTGTAAGTTTGATTTTGATGATGCTTGTCTGAGAGAATTTGGAGAGTTGAAAGAAAATTTAACTTCGGCACCTATCATTATTTCACTGGATTGGGGGAAACCGTTTGAAATGATGTGTGATGCAAGTGGGGTGGCGTTTGGTGTGGTATTAGGACAGAGGAGGGAGAAAATTCTTCATCCGATTTACTATGCCAGCAAATCTCTGAATGTGGCTCAAAAGAACTATACAGTGACTGAAAAGGAACTCCTTGCGTCAATTTCGCATTTGAGAAATTTAGATCCTACTTGCTTGGTACTAAGGTCATAGTGCATACTGACCATTCTGTATTGAGGTATCTGATGGCTAAAAAGGATGCAAAACCAAGGTTGATTAGATGGGTACTTTTGTTGAAAGAGTTCGATTTTGAGGTAAAGGATAGAAAGGGAACAGAAAATCAGGTTGCTGATCATTTGTCCAGACTAGAGGAGGAAGCTATGATCAAGTTAGAGGATGGAGTTGAGATTAATGATGTGTTTGTTCCCTGATGAACAAGTATTGGCTGCGTCTTATGATCTTATCCCTTGGTTCACAGATTTTGCTAACTACTTGGCTAGTGATTTGGTTCCGTCGGAGTTGTCATTCCACCAAAGGAAAACGTTCATGTCTGATGTGAAGAAATTCTTTTAGGATGAGCCTTACTTGTTTCATGTTTATGCTGATGTGATTATTCGTCGCTGTGTGCCCGAGGTTGAGACGATGAGTATACTAGAGGCATGTCATTCATCGCCTATTGGTGGGCACCATAGTGGTATCCGAACTTCCTATAAGATTTTGCAGTGTGGGTATTACTGGCCTACCATCCACCAAGATGCTCATAATTTCGACAAGTCTTGTGATCGTTGCCAGCGTGAGGGAGGAATTTCGAAGAAGCAGGAACTACCAATGAACCCAATACTGGTGATTGAGCTTTTTGATGTTTGGGGACTTGACTTCATGGGTCCTTTTGTGAGTTCGAATGGGATGAAGTACGTTCTTGTTACGGTTGACTATGTATCAAAATGGATGAAGGCAGTCGCGCTTTCAAAAATGAGGGAAAAAGTGTCACCGCATTCCTGAAAAAGAATATCTTCTCTAGATTTGGTACACCAAGGGCAATCATAAGCGATGGAGGTTCTCACTTTTGTAATAAATTATTTAAGGCGTTGTTTGAGAAGTATGGTGTTCGCCATAGCGTAGCAACCCCGTATCATCCGCAGTCAAGTGGGAAAGTTGAAGTGTTGAATATCGAGATAAAGCAAATTCCTGCAAAGACCGTAAATGCTAACATAACTGATTGGTCAAGGAGGCTTGATGATGCTCTATGGGCTTATCGCACTGCATTCAAAACTCCCATAGGTATGTTTCCCTACCAACTTGTATATGGGAAATCTTGCCATCTACCTGTAGAGCTGGAACATAAAGCAATGTGAGCACTAAATAAGTTGAATTTGTATTGGGGTGCCGCATCGAGTCAAACACTGAATGACATGAATGAGCTCGATGAGTTACGCCTAAAAGCATATGAAAGCTCAGCCTTGTACAAGGAGAAGATGAAGAAGTACCATGATCAGAAGATTGAAAAGCACAAATTTGTTGCCGGTGATTTGGTGCTCTTATTTAACTCAAGGTTGCGCTTGTTTCCTGATAAGCTCAAGTCCAAGTGGACTGGGCCATTCAAAGTAACTCAAGTATTTTCACATGGAGCGGTTGAACTCGAGAACAAGGAAGGAATGAGGTTCAAGGTGAACGGTCAGAGGATAAAAATCTACTTGGGGAAATCTGAGAGGGTCAATGAAGTAATAGAGGAATGGGACCTTGGTGAAGTCTGAGTAAGTAAGGTGTTTGCGTCGTGCCGCGATGTTAAATCAAGTGCTGCTTGGGAGGCTACCCAAGATGTAAATTCTAGCCAACAATAGGAGTTTTTCTTTTCGATATAGGGAGTTTTTCTTAAAATTGTAGCTTTTTAAATAGTTGTTTATTAATTTTTAGTATTAGTTTTGACTATATATAGATAGAATAGGGTCCGTGTTGAAAAAAGTGTCCAGTAAATGTAAAAAGGAAGTCCTAAGGTTTGCTACGTGTGCAGGGATGAAAAGAAAAAATGTGCAGAAAATAAACTGAAGCAGTGGTCTACGGATCCCATCGACGGTCCGTCGGTCCAACCATGGACCGTGGATGGCATCCGTAGATCCCAGGTATGTGTTCTAATTTTTCTAAGTGTTATAGTGGACAGCGGAACCCATCGACGGACCGTAGGTCGACCCACGGACCGTTGACAGGGGTTTCATGGGTCCAAGTTAGGGTTTCTGATGACCCAACCCGGACCCCCATTAAAATAAAACCCCTTCACTTTAAGCACATCTCCCACTTCCCTCTTCCCCTCCAACCGTTTTAAACCGTTAATATACCCACATTCATCCCATAATCTTCCCCATTTACTCCCCTATATCTTTCCCTCCTAACTCCATTACCCCCATTCTCTTTCACATCTCCCAAATTCTCCATTTTTCTCCCCTCACTTCCTCTCTCCCGCAAGATCACTCTAAGTCCGGGTTCGGTGTCGAAATTGCTTGGGTCTTAAGAAAAAGTCTTAATCAATACACTCCTCAACTTTGCTTTGCTTGTAAGGTAATCGATCTCACCATAACTTTGATTTGTGTTCATTGTTTAAATTGAAATCAATGAAGTTGTACTTGACTTTGGGTAGGAATTTGCATGATAACTTCGTATGAACTAGTCCAAAAACTACCCTTGGAACGATGGTAATTGGAGTGTGTTGTTAAAATTAACCAAACAAAGAGGATTCAATGTCTAAGTGGGTGTTTTGTCTTAGGGTTTCACTAGTTACTTGATTGATTGAGAAGATTGAACGAACGAAACCCTAGGAATGACGAACTACCACATAATATGTTGATATGCATGTTTAGACTTAGATTGGTTGTTGATTGTTAAGTTTAAAGTGTGAAATGAAAAGTTAGAATCACAATGCCTGCCACAGTTCTGGTATACGGCCAGCACCAACGGACCGTAGGTCGTGGTCCATCACTAACTTGCTCAAAATTTTTTTTTGCTAAGTGGTGAACCACGGTGTGGATTATGGTCCGTTGTTCCATCGACAGACCGTTTTGCACATCCGTGGCTCCAACATCAGAGACCCAAAAATGGGTACTCTGACCTACGGAGGGGACCCACGGCCCGTCACTTCATCGACGGACCGTAGGTACCCACCGTGGGTCACAAAAAAAGTCACTGCCTGTCAAATTTTTTAATTTTTTTCTAGGTCCTAAGGGTGTTCTAAAATTATTTCGTGGTTCTTTTTGACTTATTTTAGTACTAACTAGTCTTCCACAGGTACCATGGCTCCAAAAGAGGCACCCGTTTACTCCAGAAAAGGCAAGTAAAAGTCGGTTGCACCCTCGCGTCGAGTTATTCAAGATTCCAGTGGAGAAGAGTACACACCAGGGCAAAGGAGAGCCCCCCACTGCCCCTATGACCACAAGGCGCCGGAACAGGCAGACAGTTGTATCTGATGAGGAGCATCCCACCTCCACCACCCCGTAGATACCCCCAGTCTGAGGAGGGGGCCCAACATGCTGATGATTAACGTTTCAAGCACACCTCATCAAATTCTAGGTGCAAATGATCGTTAAGCAGTATAAAACCCAACGAAGAGTTGGGGTCGAACCCACATGGATAGGTACATGTCTAAAATTCAATTAAGAGGTACAAATGTGTTCTAAACAGTTATATGAATAAAAATTATCGAACATACAATTAAATCTAAAAGGATGACAACTAATGTCAGATGGGGGGTTTGATTTTTGCAATTAACAACTGAAATAAAAATGAAAACTGGGGAAAATAACAATATGGAGAGGAGTTCTTGGGATGTGATCGGTTATAGACTATTTATGCTATATGGGTAATTGAAATCTAATGATGATTTGCTGAAACACTGTGGGTAGGCTGGACTTTAAGTGCAATAGTTTTCTCTCGAACAACTATTACTATTCAAGTGATTTCTTTCGAACATCAACAAGCTTAACAAGATAACCAACCCACAACCTTAATACATCCACTCTCTCGAGCTAGATGGGTAGGATTTAATTTGAGATTCACTCTCTCGAGCTGAACCCATATTAACCCAATACCTACAAATCATTAATCAAAAGCTTTGGTCCCAAAACCTCTTTCTCAAGCAAGCTAAGAACTCAAAATTAGAATTGCATTTGCAGCTACAATTCATAAATTAAAACTCAGCTAATGATTAAACACACATTAAAACAACAATTTCATCGTCAAACAACAATACCCATACGATAATTGGACAAATAAACACATGATCACACCCCAAGAACTGAGGTTTTAGCTACACATCATAAAAATAGAAAAATGATTACCAAATACATTATCCATGATTTGGGTAAAAGTCTCCAAGCCTTTACGATAGTTTCTAAGAATGAAATTCAAAGACCCACTTTCCAAATCCTCCAAAATTATACAATTCTAACTCAAAAATCAAGAAAAAACTCTAAGTCTAGAATGGGAACTGTAATATCTGGGAGAGAACTTGGAGAGCTCCTCAAAATTACATTTATAATTTCCCGAAAATTAGCCATCAAAGACCATTCGGCGAGGTAAGTCGGGGTCGCCGAGTAGTTCGGCGACACGCCATTCGCCGACTGCTCATTTTCTATCACCGACTTGGTTTCTTCCCTCAGGGCTGGCGCACTAGAACTTTAGGCGGACTGAAGATTCACTTGGCGATTCGCCGAGTGGTCTTGGCGATCATCATGATTGCTTTTCTCCACTTCTTCAGCTTGCTTTGTTCCTTTTTTCTTGTTAGTGTCCTTACTTTGTTCCTTAGTCCACATACCTGAAAATCAAGGCTTGAACGTCAGTTTATAGCACAAATTAGGAATTTGAGGACACTAAAACTACCAAAACAAAGCCCTAAATGAGTCCAAATCTCGGACTCATCAACACCCCCAACTAAAACATTTGCTTGTCCTCAAGTAAAACTCATGATCAACAGTTCGATAAGGATATCTACAAATAGTGCTGCATAAGACTCAACATAAATGTACACAACAAGGTTCAAACTACTTAAACAATGATCAACTATGCACTCAAAGATTCAAATTGTGACTCACCATTATCAAAGATGCTCAAGTTCACAATACTTGCTTTAAATGCAAGTTCAAGCTCAACAAAGGTACTCACATACCCTCACAACAAGGATGATTCCATATTCACACAAAACTTCTCAACAATTTAAAGTCTCGGAATCACATACAACTCTCACACTCACAAAGATGAACACATGCATGACTCCACCCATAGGTTTGCCCTTATTTTCCAATCAACATTCGTTTCAGCTCACTCAAGATCACAAAGGTCTTTTCATGGCTTGTAACAGGGCTGAGTGCAAAGGTATCGTCATTTAGGTTTAGTGGCTTCTACCTTCATGAAGTACGGTTTGAACATTACTTTCCTCCTTTTCTTAATCATTTCAAACATGCTCACAATCCACCCTATTATTCAACTTCATTTGAACCACATGATACCCCATTTCTTTTGCAATTTTCACTACTTTATTTCACAACTTTTTCGTTCATTTTCTTCTCTTTCTTCTTTTTCATTCCTTTTTATCTTTTCTTCTTCTTTTTTTTTACATGGACGGGTTCCATCCTTTTCAAATCAATCACCAAAAGGGGGAATTTCTCACACTTCTTGACTTTCCTTCTCATTTCACCACACCCCCAACTTAGGCTTTTGGCCTAAGTTAGCTATTCAAACAAACCACACTTCATGAAAGTTATGGGTGAATGGATAAAAAGAGGTCAATATTGCTCAAGTTTCTTCCAAGAAAAAGGATAAGGCTCAAAAGGTGTCAAGCAAGGTTCACACATCTCACAAGGTTGGCCACAAAAGAGGTATATTGCCAAATTTGTTTTCACTCTTCAAAATTCTTGCCTAAGATCATTTCAATTGCTTGCATCACTCAATCAACCGGACCAACGGACCAAATTCTAGGTGTCATCACACACAATATTCAAATTAATCTCATCACACAAGGCATTGGTACCAATATCAAACAAGACTCCACATTTTCTAGCTAGCGTGCAATGTTCATTACAAGAGACTCATTCGACAACCGGCTAGTCACAACGAGATGCTAAAAGTTCACATATTGCTTATGTAACTTTGTTTGCCTCATCGTGGCCGTACATTCATTTCGTTTAATTAGGAGCACTATTTAAGTCATTGGTATTGACCACAACCGACACTCAAATTTGTACAAGAACAGCCACAATCACACACAAAAGAGGTGGCAAATATTTATTTTTAAAAAAAATTAGGTTCCAAACCATTTTCAGTCAAGACAATGGGCCACAAGCTGAAACATCCATAAGATCAAGATCAAAACATATATATATCAACAAAATAGCCCAATATTCACAAACAAGTTAAAATCACAAGAGGCAGGTATGGAAATACCTCACCCCACCCAATAAAAAGAAGCAGTTGTCCTCAAATGTAACTAAAACAAGAAAATAGTCAATATAACAACAGAGAGGGAGGTAAAAATCATCCTGCCAGGCTAAGCCTGGGGTGACGTCTGCATCTCTGTCACTCCATCTGTCGGGGCATCAATGCCCGGTGTCTCATCAGCTGGGACTGCACTGGAACCTGCCATAGTAGTATCTCTCAAGGAGGCCTGTCTAGCTGTCTCAAACATGACACCATTTAGATCAGCAAGGTCCTCATAAATAGCCTCATCGCACACCTCAAGCTGCTCCTCATCTGTCTCAGCCTCGGACTCAGCAGCAGCAACATCAGCCCTAAAATCCTCACCGGTGGTTGCCAGAGGTACCTCAGAACAGGCTGGAACATCAATACTCGAATCATCTGGGATCTTTACCTTCCTAAATAGCGAAGTAAAGTCTATGGACTTCAGCTGGTCCACATCCTTTCTCAGCCCAATAACATCAGCCTTCAAAGCTGTCACCTCCTCAAAAGCTCTCTATCCTCGCTCACACACCACTACTCTCGCTGTGAGTGCATCAATAGAAGTCTAGAGAGGCATCAATACAGCAGTGATAGCTCTCTCAATCATCCAGGGAACCTCGGCCTCTAGCCGAGAAGCACGCACATCGACAGAATGGGCTAGGTGCCCCATCTTGAGAAGCATGGCTTGAGTGATCGGAGGTCTAGATGTAGAAGTGCCAGCAGCAGACCTAGCGGGATGGGGAGCAGAGGAGGTACCTGGAGTGCTAGAAGGAATGGAGCTAGAGGTACCTGAATGCCCAGAGGCCGGCGTAGGCAAGGCTGCCTTTGCAGGTATCGTATCAACATCAATCTCCAGGGATGTGTCTGCCGGAGCTGCTCTCCTTCTATCAGCCTCGTCCCATGTCTACTCAGACTCTATGCGCCAGATGTCGGTGGAATATGTGAGAATAACCTCAACATCCCTCTTCTTATCACGAGGAACTTCTGCCCGACGACACAACTCTGTGATCAGTACTGGAAAGGGAAGGGACGTTTGGCACTGTTTGGCTCTCATGGCCATCTCCTACTCGATAATAAATCCCAAATTAAGCCACTTCCTGGCTATGATAGACCCAAGGCAGGCCGCCTTTAGATGGAGGAAAATGGACTCATTCTGTGACGGCATGATTGTGCTGCTGATGAAGCCAAACCAGTACCGAACTGCTATATTTAAGTCCCTCTTTTCTCTTGGCGCTCCGGCCTCAATCCACCTTAGGGTGGTGTCATAAATAAAAGGGGCTAGCAAACCCTTCCGGTCATCCAGAGTCTTCGTAGTGATCATACCCTAGTACTCGTGCTCAATGTCTGTAGCTCTCTCGAATACAGTGTTGATCTCATTGCTACTGCATCTCACTTGCTTTCCCCGGACCATCACAAATTCCACCGGTCAGAAGGCACTGGCGTTCTTCTTACCCTGGGGTACCAGATCACTATGAGCTGAATAGAATTCCCGGACCCAGGTGGGAATGTATGGGCCACGGGGCCTGGTGAAAATCTCGAATCTGTGGAACCTAAGGATGTCCCACACATTTGGATGCCTGTCCACTACACCATCTGTGGACAATCTCTTTTCCCCCAAGATGGTCCTCAATCCCTCGGCCTTTAACCGGTTGAGTGACCAAAGAGGAGGACCCTGAACTGGTGGTGCTGGAACCACCGTTTGTGCTGGAGCTGGCACTGAAGCAGAGGCAGGAGGGGTCGGCTCCGAAATCCTAGACGGATCATGACGATCTTTTGAACGAAGCTCTACTCGCCGGGCCTGTAGTGACTGATTATCCTCAGGCTCAGAGAATGAAGCCTGAGAATCAAATTATTCTCCCTCGCTGTCGGAGTTGTGCTCCGGTGTCTCAGCTATGGGCGCTTTGCCCTTTCCCTTGCCTCTCTTCGGAGGAAACTTCTTTCCCTTTGCACTTGAAGCAGCAGCTTCCTCATTAATCACGATCCCTCGTGCCCGCTTTCGGGGTGGCATGCCACTATCATCCAAGTTTGTTCTAGCAATACCTGCAAAACACATAGAAAGGTGTTAGAACAATCCAAGAAAAGTGCAGACATTAAGGTGCAGAAAGACTCACCGAACCAGTCAGCGAGTTGCCGAGTCACTTAGGCGAGTAAGATCAAGCTCACCAAAAGTACCAGCGCACAATATTCTTAGAATCAAGACAGGTCGGTGATGTTCAGGGCCATTCGGTGAATCGTCGACACCAATCGGTGAGCTAACAATAGCCCGCCAAAAGTTATAGTGCTTTTTAACGGTTAGGGTCACAGAAAGGACGATCAAGAAAACCTTTCGGCGAGTCACCGAGTGAACTTGGTGAGCTCAGGAATCTCACCGGAAGTTACAGGACAAACTCAACTAATTTAAGAAATTAAGGGCGATCTGAGGGGGACTTCAGCGAACCGCTGAACCACTCGGCAAGCTCGACGTAGCTCACCCAACGGCCCAACGTGCCAGTTTTCAACCCCAAGTTTCAAAATCAAGCCCGCAGCCCCCGAATTCAAAATCAAACACATACACTATTCAATTAAAGGCAGACCCATACGACCCATGCCCTCGAGGTACTCAAACTTCCCCCGATTTGCTAAAATTAGACATTTGATGACTTTTGCCCTTAAGAATGACGTCAAACGCTCCATCATTGGGCAAATTACGTCATTTGGCACAATTTAGGGTTACTTAGACTTCACCCCACTAGATCCAACATAAATAAACTGCAACCCAACAATTTAGCATCGATTTCATCAAATAAGACACGAAAATCGAACATTTTAAAGCAATTAGGCACAAATTCCAATTCAAAACGGGCAAACCAACACATTACACACGATTAAAATAATTTCCCAATATCAAGCATCAACACATTTACCTATTGCATTCGAGTTCAACCACAAAATCAAAGTACGGGGTTCAGAAAACCAACCTTTATGCCGAATTTCAAGTTTGAGTAGCCAGGCGGTAAAGTTATCCAATTCCGAGCATGAAATCACACAAAAATGCGGGTAATAGCAATAAAAAATGAAGATCAACAATTTGGTGAGAGGGTACGAGAGTTAGAAATGAGAGAAAGTGAAGGATTGCAATTTTAAACCGTTTGGCCATTAAAACCTTTCCGTTCGCGGCACCTTCGGCGGAGTAAGTCGTGCTTGCCGACCCACTCGGCAATGCACCGCGTGGTATTTTCCTCGCCGTGTTTTACAGGACCTTCAGCCATTTCGGTGGTTCAAACGGCAGACAAGGTCGGGCTCACCGACCTGTTCGGTGAGTCGCTGATTGAGCAATTTTCTCACCGAGTTTTACAGAGTTCCCCTTCAAGCTTGGTCATTCTAACGGCGGTCCAAATCGGGGTTCGCCAACCTGTTCGGCGTGCCACCGAATGGACTTTGGGCTCGCCAAACTACCTATTTTCCAACACTCTTCACTTTTCAACCTGCATAATCAACACCCGTTATTCAAAATCAAAAACTAAAGCATTAAAAACTTGGGTTGCTTCCCAAGAAGTGCCTTAGTTAACGTCTTGGAACGACGAGGATACCAAATCAAGCTTCATTTTTGGGGTTTTCCATTGTGTCACTAGGCAATCCCCCTTGTTGTCTAGGATTCAAATGAGAAGAAATTTGACCTATTTGGGTCTCCAGCTGCTTAATAGAGACTGAGTGAGATGTCACCGTTTGATTGAGAGTTGAGACATCCTCTTTTATCTCTTTCAACACTTTCTCTGACCCTTCAACTCTGTTGAGAATGCATGAGAGCATATCTTCTGTACGGCCACCTTCTGATTCCTTAGGCTTTTGACGCTCATAGGGAGGGACGTACCTGTCCTCGTCCCCTTCTCTCTCCTTCCAGGTGGCATTGTGATCACGCCAATCTCTGTCACGATCTCTCAAGTCCTCATCTTTGTTCCCACCTTGATTTCCACCCGGTCTTGGGTAGTTTGCACGATAGCCTCGTCTTTGATTGGCTAGGAAGTTCACTTCCTGATTGTACAATACTTCAAATTATGCTTCATCGGGGTTAACTCCACTAACACCCACAGCATTAACACTCTTTGTACCAACACCCATGACAGTTTTAGCCAAGAGATCCTGCTAGGTCATCATTTTGGCCATGTTTTGGTCTCTCTTTTGATCTTTTTCGATCTGTTCTTTTGTCATTCTAAACATGAGATGAGACACTTGATCTTCACGGGTGTGCCATGCCCTATTGATCTTGGCCATGCAATTAAGGAGTTGAGACACTACTTCATATGGCTGTTGCATTATACCACCAGGAGATATTTGATCAGCCACTACTTTGTTCACCGAATCAAGACTCCGATAGAAGTGTAGCAACAGCACATTATTTGGAAGTCCATGAGTTGGGCACTGAAGCACCAACTTCTTAAATCTCAGCCATGTCTCATGGATTGGCTCACCTTCCAAGCGTTTGAAACCTTGGATGCCATCTCTTAAAGTCATCATCTTCGATGGGGGAAAGAACCTCACTTGGAATGATGTGATAAGCTTATCCCAAGAGGTGATGGAATCCCTCAGTAACTCAGCCAACCATTTAATAGCTTCACCCATCAAGGAGAATGGAAACAACCTGAGGTGGACTGATTCTTGTGATATGTTCTTAAATGAGAACAGACCACAGACATCCATGAAGTTCCTAATATGCTCATGGGGATCCTCATGAGCCATCCCCCCAAATAATTCTTTAAGTTGCAGGAGCTGAAGCATTGTGCTAGTAATGTGGAAAATAACGTTTCCTTCAGCTGGAGGTAGAAAAATTGCACCGTACCACCCAATTGAATTGGGTCATTAACATCGTTAAGATTTCCAATGTCGTCTTGGTGGCTCACTTGGCTACCATTACTTTCGTTTACACTCATCTCTTTCGTTGTTTAACACAAACAACACAAAACCAAAAACTAGAGTAAGTAGATTCAGCTACAACTAAAGAGATCACAATTTAACTTCACTAAAAGAATTTTAAACAACACCACTCCCCGGCAGCGGCGCCATTTTGATTAACGTTTCAAGCACACCTCATCCAATTCTAGGTGCAAACGATCGTTAAGCAGTATAAAACCCAACGAAGAGTTGGGGTCGAACCCATAGGGAGTGGTACGTGTCTAAAATTCAATTAAGAAGTACAAATGTGTTCTAAACAGTTATAGGAATAAAAATTATTGAAAACATACAATTAAATCTAAAAGGGTGACAACTAATGTCAGATGGGGGGTTTGATTTTTGCAATGAACACCTGAAATAACAATGAAAACTGGGGAAAATAACAATATGGAGAGGAGTTCTTGGGATGTGATTGATTATAGACTATTTATGCTATATGGGTAATTGAAATCTAACGATGATTTGCTGAAACACTCTGGGTAGGCTGGACTTTAAGTGCAATAGTTTTCTCTCGAACAACTATTACTATTCAAGTGATTTCTTTCGAACATCAACAAGCTTAAAAAGATAACCAACCCACAACCTTAATACATCCACTCTCCCGAGCTAGATGGGTAGGAATGGATTTGAGATTCACTCTCTTGAGCTGAACCTGTATTAACCCAATACCTATAAATCATTAATTAAAAGTTGTGGTCCCAAAACCTCTTTCTCAAGCAAGCTAAGAACTCAAAATTAGAATTGCATTTGCAACTACAATTCATAAATTAAAACTCAGGTAATGATTAAACCCACATTAAAACATCAATTTCATCGTCAAACAACAATACCCATACGATAATTAGACAAATATACACATGATCACACCCTAGGAATTGGGGTTTTAGCTACACATCATAAAAATAGAAAAACGATTACCAAATACATTTTCCATGATCTGGGTAAAAGTCGCCAAGCCTTTACAATAATTTCTAAGAATGAAATTCAAAGACCCACTTTCCAAATCCTCCAAAATTATAAAATTCTAACTCAAAAATCAAGAGAAAACTCTAAGTCTAGAATGGGAACTGTAATATCTGGGAGAGAACTTGGAGAGCTCCTCAAAATTACATTTAAAATTCCATTTATAGTTTCTCGAAAATTAGCCATAAAATACCATCCGGTAATGTAAGTCGGGGTCACCGAGTGGTTCAGCGACATGTCATTTGCTCTCTTCTATCGTTGTTATACATTGGTTCTCAGCATCCTCAAGTCCTGTAACTTTGGGTGATCCATCATGTCATCATGGAACTGATCGGTGATTCATCGACTGCCCATTTTCTGTCACCGACTTGGTTTCTTCCCTCAGGGCTGGCACACTGGAACTTTAGGAGGACTGAAGAGCCACTCAGCGATTCGCCGAGTGGTCTTGGCGATCATCAGGATTGCTTTTCTCCACTTCTTCAGCTTGCTTTGTTCCTTTTTGCCTGTTAGTGTCCTTACTCTGTTCCTTAGTTCACATACCTGAAAATCAAGGCTTTAATGTCAGTTTATAGCACAAATTAGGCATTTGAGGACACTAAAACTACCAAAATAAAGCCCTTAATATGTCCAAATCTCAGACTCATTAGCTGACGAGTTGCATTCTGGCTAAGAGTCACAGTTCGACACTAGTTCTAGCTTCACACCAGCCTCTGCCTCCGATGCCACTAGCTCCGGAGAGGCTCATGACCCGCTTAGCATACCCATACCACCGAGCCAAACAGGTGGTGTGTTGAGGGCGAGTACCATATATACTATGATGGGCAGAACAGGAACGAGCATTAGAGGCAGACCTGGACCATTACTGAGGAGCGCCGGGTACTTACATGTAGCCTTTACATTGTTCCCACTATTGAGGAGTTGTTCAAGAAGCATAGGTGTGAGTGGATGACATGGAGTCTGGGAAAATTTAGCGAGGAGATGACCCGAGAGTTCTACGCCTCCTACGCCGCTACTGTCTGTAATGCTATCCCTAAGAAGGCCAAGCCATTAGCTCAGACCCCACTTCAGGCTACCTTAGTGCAGAACTTTTCCATTGACATCTCCGACACCACTATCCACCGGTTCATCTATGGATTCGACCACACTCTGACGATTAATACAACGGAGTATGACTACAAGATGGGAGTGGTTTAGAGTGGGGAATTTCAGAGGGATACCGATTAGAGAGAGAGTTTACTCCGTTGGATGGCCCGTCACATTACCGATGAGGGGGAGCATACCGAATGGGTGCACAATACTACTTTACCTATCAGAAAGGCAACTCTGAGCTTCATTGCGAAGTTCTTTTGGTCCATGGTTTGTACTAGAATGTCCCCTACAGAGGCGGACAACGTTGTTACTTGAGACCGGGCTGTGATGTTAGCAGTGATTATGGCGGGGCTGGAGCTTGATTTCTCCCGTATTTTGATTGCAGAGATCCATGAGAAGGCCTTCAAGACCACCACCACTTTGCCTTTTCCTTGTCTCATATTTCATCTGTGCAGGGCTGCTGGGGTGCCCATTTGGCATTGTGATAGTCTGATAGAGGCGACCAAGACTGTGGACATTGGCCTTATTAGAGATGATTCAAACCTTGCTGCACCACAGAGGGATCCACAGGTTGACCTACCTCCCTTGTGTGCTGATCTTGCTGATGACGTGGAGCAGGTTCAGGATGATGAGACCGCCACACCTCCCACTACTACTGATGCACAAGCTCCCCCTTCTACTGCCACTAGTCAGGCTGCAAGCTCAATATGGTGCAATTGACCTCAATGAGCTAGATCTATAGGCTTAATGAGTTGAATATGTTGGATCTTCATGTGACATGATAAGGAACCGGTATAATAGCATGACTTAAGCTAAAAACTTGAACTGGGTAATTCAATAATCCGATAATGAAACAATGTG
This sequence comes from Solanum etuberosum, assembly GCA_029582245.1. Taxonomy (NCBI): domain Eukaryota; kingdom Viridiplantae; phylum Streptophyta; class Magnoliopsida; order Solanales; family Solanaceae; genus Solanum; species Solanum etuberosum. The sequence continues at coordinate 38,278 of JAJONR010001282.1, read as the reverse complement.
CCAAGTGTGTGTGAGTAAATTTTATATGTTCATACAGTATGTGCCAATCTAGAATTTGCTCTGTTGGTCCTACTAAGATAATCTAGGCTAGAAATTGGGAAATTATCATAGGCCCTTGTTCAAATAAGTCCACTTAAGCCTAAAAAAAGATCCAACCAAAAGAAATAAATGCTCTCTTAGATCAAAATGTTTGAGCCTAACGAATACCACTTCTTTCAATACACCGAACTCACCTTCCCTAAAAGATTGTTTTGGCCCTGGTCCCTCCTTGGACATGTGCACCTTAACTTAGGCCAAAAGCCTAAGTTGAGGGTGGCTAATTCAAAAAGCTACCTTTTTTTGGCCTTGGTCCGACATCGGATATTGTGCACCTCAACTCATGCAAAATACATAAGTTGAGGGTGGCTACGAAAAAGGAAATCGAAAGAAAAGGGTATGAAAAAAGTTGTGTGCAGAAGAAAAAAAAACATAGAAAGAAAGATGTGACTGAAGTCAAAAGAAACAAAAAGAATAATAATGATGATGAGAAGCAAAGAAAGAAGAAGTAAAAGAAAAAGAATAAGTGAAAAAGAAGAGCGATAAAGTCAAAGTCACATCTGTGCTGAAGAGAGTCAAGGAAAAGAGCAGAAAATAAAAATATGTCAAGAATTGGTTGAGAGAAGAGGTAAGAAGCCAATGTAATGTCAAGGAGGGCAGAAAAGTCACTAAAAGCACCCAAATGTACCCTACCTGACCCTGAGCCTACGTTACAAGCTAAGAAAGTCCTATAGTGATCCTAGTGATTAGGTTGGAGAGTCTGTGCAGTGAAAATAAGGGAAAGCCTATGGTATTGAGCACTAACTGTATTTGAATTCACTTCTGAGCGTAAGTGTTAACTGAATCCTTAAACTTCAAAAAATCAGATTTATGGTGTTAAAAGGGATCTCTTTGAAGTGAGGGCACTAGTTACATTGTTGGAGAGTTGGTACCTTGGTGATTGTTAAAAAGTGTATGTTGTGATGTTTATTGGTCTGTCTATGTCATGTTTTGATCCACATGAGTTAGCTTGTTGAGTTTAGATGAAAAGATTTGCGCTAAGTTATGGAATTGATTGAGAAAGCCATGTGATTGCTTAAGTTTGTATGTTTGCTTCTACATAAGTGTCGTTTAGAGTTTAGTGTGTCGCTTGAGGACACAACAAGTTTAAGTTGAGGGTGTTGATATACCGTGAGTTTACGGTATTTTTGATGCATTTCATTTAGAATTTGTGTGTGTCTTGAGCTATTTTGTTATTAGATATAATGTTTTTATGTAATCTTTTGCAGGAAATCGGTTCGGCAGCGTTTGACTGAAGATTGATTGAAAAGAGCAGCAACAGCTACTGACGACGCCAACGACGGACTGTAGGTCCAACGACGACCTGTAGGTCCAACGACGACCTGTAGGTGGTATAGTGTAGTTGAAGTCTAGGGAAATCTGAACAAATATGGAACCACGGAAGCCAATGACGGACCGTAGGTCGAGTGATGACCTGTCCTGCACATCCGTCGATGAGATCAGAGAGTTTGAAGTTCCAGTACCTGAACCACGGAGGTGACCCACAGACGGTAGGTCAACCCACGGTCCGTAGTTCAGGTCGTCAGTCAAAACTGCATCTGACCCAATTTTCTTTTATTTTCGTTTCCTAGTGGATTTAGGATTTGAACACTATAAATATTAGTTGTTATTCCATTTTTAGGGGTTAGACATTATTGTAGACTTTGGTTTTTGGTCTTTTGGAATTATTTTACAAACTCTTAGCAATTTAATTTCCAGAAGTCGGTTTATGCAATTGCACTTTGAATTTCAATTCAAGATTTTGGTTTTCATCTATTCTAATTGTAAATTCATGATTTCTTTTAACCTAATTATGAATTGTGATCTCTCAAGCATGAGTAGCTAAATCCACAACTAGGGTTGTGGGAACCATGAGCAATTAACAATGTATGAATATAAGTAATTCTTGAATAGTGTTTATGCATGTATTGTTAATATTTTCCTTTAGAAGTCTTTCTAGCGGTGTACAACGTTAGAACTCGCCTCGTTCATACTTGCCTTACCAAGGGGGTAATGAATGAGAAAAGGATTAAACAACAGAGATTTAGTTAAGGATTTGCTGCTATCTAATAGTCTGACTTTAATCAATTGACGTGAGGGTGAATACCCAACTAAATTGACACGATGACTAACCTGGGGTAAGGGTAAGGTTTAGTAAAGCACACTCGTAGATTTACCAAGTCGCGAGTGAAAGTTTCTACGATGATTACCAATCACTTAGGAATACATAACTTATTAGCCTTGCATGTCAAACACTAGGACAGGATTATTATTATTAGGATTACTGCGTTAAGAGCTTGTGGGAAACACATATGCCCTAGTTTCCATCTTATATTGATAACTCAAATTGTGAATCTTGTTTACTTGTTACTTAATCATTCAAATCAACAATTTGTTACTTATTTACAAAAGCCCCCTTGTTTACTTTTTTCAGAAATAGTTTGACTAAAAAGAGATAATTGTGAGTTAAGTTTAAGTCTAAATCATATTCCTCGTGGGATCGACCCCAACCTCCAAGTTGGATTATTTACTTGATAACGATCTCTTATACTTATTTAGAGAGGTGTAATTTGGGCGTATCAGCATAAAATTGCAAGGTGGTCATAAAAAAAATAAGACAAAAAAGAAGAAATAAAAAGGGCAACGAATAGAAAGTCACTTGATAAGCTCTAGTTTTGGAGAATTCATTGGTAAATGATATTTTGAGACATTTATGAATAAAGAGACTAATTGATGTACAAATGAACTAAATGTGCTTCCTATTTATAGAATAGCAGAAGTAGTTGGGAAAGTTGCTTATAGTTGTATGTTTGTGCAAGCTTACCCAACTGTAAGTTTATCCAACTGTAAGATTATCCAACTACATTCTTATCCAATTGCAAGCATATCCAAAAAATTATGTAATGAATATCCACAATATGGTATGTTTATAATAATTTCTTAATGTGTTATAAAAAAATATTTGAATGACACAATGTATTGGAAAGTTGATAAATTTTATGAGATTATCATAGGGTAGAAAATGGTAAGAAATTGATTTTATTGCTCAATTTAATGAGATTAATAGAATTTGAATTCATTCTAAAGAGGCACTTGATCTTACATAACAAATAGTTAAATTATTTTAATTCTTATTTAGAGGTTTATTATTTAATATTTAATTTTGTAAATAAGGGTAACCGCATAGATATTATGTGAGTCATTTTTACTTATATGAAACTCAAAGTATTAGGCTAAAAAAGATGACTTTTCTAAATAACAAATAAAATAAAAAATTGGTTGCGACATTTGCTTCCTCAATAAATTTTTGATAGTTACCAAAATTTTTTGTCTTTCCTTCAAGCATGTAGCAAAGAAAGTATGCTTGATCAAGTTAATTAATAGGGTTTTAGGCATTACTAGATTAGAAATCTTATTGTGACTAAGAGAAAGTATGCAACTAATATTTTTCTTAAAAGAAAGGTAAAAGAACATTTAAATTAATGTTGAACATGGTGCATATATAGATTTAAATAGATAACTTGGTAATAAATGATTAGTCTATGTGGTTTGCTTACTTGTATCAAGCTTTCTACTATATTTTCATAAAATTAACCAAGAAAATCAAAATTACCAAAACGAGAGCCTTAAAATTCTTCAATTAGCGAACTAATAATCTTTATGTATCTAAACTAGTTAGACAAAGATAATAAATTTCAGTCTCAACATGTTAAATTCATGATTAGCGCTAGGTCATTGCATTTAGCTCAGTTTCAGTATATTTCAGTATTATTATTCTGTTCAGATTATGTTATTGCTCAGTTATACTTGTTCAGCTATATTCCATATCCTACATGCTCAGTACATTTCAAGTACTGACGCATACTCTGCGCTACATCCTTTCATGATGTAGGTTCAGGTACTCAGCATCCAGATCACGCATAGATCGGTTTCCGATCCGTATTCAGCAGCTTCAGTGGTGAGTCCTCATACTTTGAGGACAATAGACATGTTTTTCAGATTCAGTCTTTCATTTCAGTTTTAGTTTTGCTAGGGTTAGTTGGGGGCATGTCCCAGCAACTCTAGTTAGTTAGAGGATTTTCCAGACATAGTGTTATATTCAACTTTAGCTTTTGAGTGATTGTTCAGTATCACTAAACTCGTAATACATTTTATATATTCAAATCAGTATTGGGTATTCCCCATCTTTCAGTTAACTATTGTTTTAAGCTTCTGCATAGTATATCTTTATTCATTTATATTACAGTATGCTTATGATATGCCAGCTTTAGGGTTAGCTTGGGGTCACTCATGATCTTAGGTCCCGTGTTACGTCAAGAGGGTAGCCTCGGGGCGTGACAAACTTGGTATTAGAGCATTAGATTCAAGAGTCCTAGGATGTCTGAAAGCCGCACTAAGTAGAGTCTCTTTCATGGGTGTGAGGTGCATCACATCTAATGAGAGGGAGGCTACGGAGTGTTTTAGTAAAAACTTCACTTTCTAGCTATTCTCATCGTGTGTGGGTATGATCTTCTTTCGAATCCGCCATTATGCATTTCAGATCATGCCTCCTCATAGAGCTTACGCAAGGAATGTTAATACACGCAACGCTAACACAGTTCCTCCAGTCCCAGACCATGAGGTCACTAACACAGAATTTTGGAATACTATTTAGCTTGGCTCAGAGTGTGGCCAACCAGAACAATCAACATTCACCAGTTCCAGCAAATGCTAATAGTAGGTCAGCAGCAGCCAGGGTTTGAGATTTTGTTCGGATGAATATGCCTGAGTTTCTAGGGTCGCAGGTTGGTGGGGACCCACAAAATTTCATTAATGAGGTTAAGAAACTCTTTGGAGTGATGCAAGTGACTGGTAATGATAGGGTAGAGTTGGCATCCTACCAGCTTAAGGGTGTGGCTCACAATTGGTTCACTCAGTGGAAAGAAAACAGGGGTGTAGATGCAACTCTTGTGACTTGGGAATGCTTTACTAGAGCTTTTATGGACAAGTTCTTCCCGAGAGAGTTGAGGGAGGCTAAAGCTCAGGAGTTCATTAATTTGAGGCAAGGTACCATGTCAGTCCAAGAGTATGGACTTAAGTTCACCCAACTCTCCAGGTATGCTCCACATATGATGTCGATCCGAGAGCACATATGAGTAAGTTTTTGTTTGGGGTATCCGACTTGGTGAAAATAGAGTGTAGGAATGCTATGTTGCTAGAAGAGATGAATATCTCTAGGCTTATGACTCATGCTCAGTAGATTGAGGGAGACAAGCTTAGGGAAATGGCTAAGGACAACAAGAAGGCTAGAACAGGTAACTATGAGTACTCTTAGCAGAAATTGGGTGGTGGAAATCACTCACAGTTTCAGCAGAGGTCTACAGCCCCAACACCTTCATCAGCTAGTGCTCCATCCCCCAGGTTTCGACAGGATCAGAAAGGTAGGGCATCAGGCTCTAAGTATCAGGGGAGTGCTTCAGGTAACATGACTTTCCCGGCTTATCCAAAGTGTGGTAAGAACCATCCGGGCGAGTGTCTTCCAGGCAAGGAAGGGTGCTTTGGGTGTGGTCAGTCTTTGAAAGATTCCCCTTTTGCCAGGTAGGGGCAAGGAGGCAACAACAATAGGGCTCAGTCTACAACTCCAGCATCACCAACAGGTTGCCCAACTCAGCAGGGTGCTTCATCTGGTACAGCTGGCGGTCAGCGCCAGAACAGGTTGTATGCTCTCCAGGCTCGCCAGGACCAGGAAGATTCTCCTGATGTGGTCACTGGTACATTACGAATATTTCATTTAGATGTTTATGTGTTGTTAGATCTAGGGGTTACATTGTCTTTTGTAACTCCCTATATAGCAGTAAACTTCAGTGTCAGTCTAGAAACTCTTTCACAACCCTTCTCAATCTCTACTCCAGTTGGTGACCTAGTTATAGCTAGAAGGGTATACAGAAATTGCCCTGTCACAGTCTCTCAGAAAGTCACCTCTACAGATCTTGTTGAGTTAGAAATGGTAGATTTCAATATCATTCTACGCATGGATTGGTTACATTCATGTTATGCCTCAGTCAATTGTATAAACTAAAGTCGTTCAGTTTCAGTTTCCAAACGAACCAGTCTTAGAGTGGAAGGGTAGTAGCTCAGTGCCTATGGGTTGATTTATCTCTTACCTTAAGGCCAGAAAGATGATTTCCAAAGGGTATGTCTATCATCTTGTTCGGGTTAAGGATTCAAACTCCGAAACCCCAACTCTCGAGTCAGTCCCAGTGGTCAGATGAGTGTGAGAAAAGCATTACAAAATTAAAGACTGAGTTGACTACAGCTCCTGTCTTGACTTTACCAGATGGTTCAGACGGTTATGTAATTTATTGTGATGCATCCAGGGTCGGTCTAGGTTGTGTATTGATGCAATGAGGTTAGGTCATAGCGTATGCTTCTAGACAACTTAAGGTACATGATAAGAACCACCCGACTCATGACCTCGAGCTTGCAGCCGTAGTATTTGCCCTAAAGATTTGGAGACATTACTTGTATGGTTTTCACGTAGATGTGTTCACAGATCATTAGAGCCTTCAGTAGGTGTTCACCCAGAAAGAGTTGAATCTTCGTCAGAGGAGATGGATTGAATTCCTCAAAGACTATGACATGAATGTGCTTTACCATCCTGGTAAGGCCAATGTAGTAGTTGATGCTCTTAGCAGACTGTCTATGGGTAGTGTAGCACATGTTGAGGAAGAAAGAAAGGAATTAGCAAAAGATGTTCACCGGCTTTCTGCTTAGGAGTTGGTCTTACGGATATGTCAGATGGTGGTGTGATAGTTCAGAATAGATCAGAATCTTCACTGGTAGCGGAGGTTAAGGAAAAGCAGGATAGTGGCCCTATATTACTTCAGTTGAAGGGTGCAGTTCATCAACAGAAAGTTGAGGTTTTCTCCCAAGAGGGAGATGGTGTACTTCGTTACCAGGGTCGCTTATGTGTTCCTAATGTGGGTGAGTTAAGGCAGCAGATTCTTACAGAAGCTCATAACTCCAAATATTCCATTCATCCAGGTGCCACTAAGATGTATTGTGTTTTGTGAGAAGTCTTTTGGTGGAACGACATGAAAAGGGACATAGCAGATTTTATGGCTATGTGTCCAAATTGCCAATAGGTTAAGGTAGAACATAAAAAACCAGGGGGTATGACTCAGGAAATTAACATTCCTACATGAAAGTGGGAAGTGATAAACATGGACTTCAATACGGATTTACCGCGTACTCGCAGACAACATGACTCCATTTGGGTAATAGTAGACAGAGTTACTAAGTCCGCTCACTTCTTAGCTGTCAAGACTACAGATTCAGCGGAGGACTACGCCAAACTCTACATCAATGAGATAGTCAGGTTGCATGGGGTTCCCTTGTCTATCATCTCAGATAGAGGCCCTAAGTTTACCTCTCATTTCTGGAAATCATTTCAGAAAGGTCTTGGTACCCAGGTAAATCTCAGCACAACATTTCATCCACAGATGGACGGTCAGGCAGAGCGTACCATTCAAACCTTAGAGGACATGTTGAGAGCTTGCGTGATCGATTTCAAGGGCAGTTGGGATGATCACCTTTCTCTTATAGAGTTCGCCTACAACAATAGTTACCATTCCAGTATTCAGATGGCCCCTTATGAGGCATTCTATGAGTGTAGCTGTAGATCTCTAATTGTTTGGTTCGAAGTAGATGAAGCAGGATTGATTGGGACAGATTCGGTTCATGAAGCTATGGAAAAGGTTCAGCTTATTAGAGATAGACTTAAGACAGCTCAGAGTCGTCAGAAGTCTTATGCATATGTTAGGAGAAGGGACTTAGAGTTTGAAATTATTGATTGGATTTTCCTGAAAGTGTCACCTATGAAGGGGGTGATGAGATTTGGCAAGAAAGGGAAGCTCAGTCCAAGATATGTAGGTCCTTACAGAATCCTAAAAAAGGTTGAAAATGTGGCTTATGAGTTAGAATTTCCAGTAGAACTAGCAGCGGTTCATCCAGTCTTTCACATTTCCTTGTTGAAGAAGTGTGTAGGTGATCCAGCATCAATAGTACCATTAGAGAGTGTGGCTGTCAAGGATACTCTCACTTATGAAGATGAGCCAGTTGAAATTCTTGATCAACAGGTTCGTAGGTTGACAAAAAAAGAAGTCGCTTCAGTGAAGGTTTTGTGGAGGAGCAGTCCGTAGAGAGAGCTACTTGGGAAGCAGAAGTAGCCATGAAGGCCAAGTATCCTCATCTCTTTCCTTCTGATTTTGTTTCAGCTTCAAGTAATAGGTTCCTCTCCTGTCTCTCAGTTTACTCTTGCGAAAATTCAGTCTTAGTATCTTGTTCCTTCAGTTGTTCTTGTATTTTCAGCATATTTGCATGTTCTTGGAACTCAACTCAGTTAAAAATCAGGTTCTAATACTTAGTGGTAGGGATTGCAGCTCCTTCCCTCCATACTCAGCTTGTTTAGACTTCATTCGAGGACGAATGTTCCCAAGGGGGAGATAATGTAACACCCCGGATTTAAAAAGGAGCAAATGCCATACTTTACAGAACCTGCAGGTGCCACCGACTGAGGCCACCCACGGCCCGTGGGTGGGACCACAGACCGTAGGAGTGGTCCGTAGGTCGGCCACCTAGGATTTTTAGACTAAAGGTCAGAACCACGCCAGGACCTACGGACCGTAGGTGGGACCACGGTCCGTGGTTCGGACCCCCAGCCTTCAACTCTCTGAAGCGAAATGACAGATTGACAGAACGGATCATCAGTCAGTTCACAGTCCGTCGATGGCTCTGACAGATTTTATGTCAGGGTCATTTTGGTCTTTTACCCTATGTGTTAGACACCTAAACTACGTCGTTTAACCCCTGAACTACGTCGTTTATGTCAGTTTAAGGCTAGTATTATAATCAGAACCTACCCTAGTCGATTCATTCACCAAAATTCACCAAGCTTAGAGCAAAAAGAAGAGAAAACAGGCGATAGCTTTCTCAAGAACAAGCCGAAAATTTTCTTCAGTTCCAGCACCGAAATCGAAAGATTTCTCGGTGAATTTCATCACTAGGTATGTGGGATTTCACTAGTGGGTTTCTTTCATCCACTAGGTCCCTAGAATTCAGTCAGATTCTTGATTCGCTATATCTTGCTTAGACCTAGGATTTCTAAAACCTTAGAAATTAGTTGTGATTTAGCTGTTATAGTATTCTTGATCAGATTATTATGTTTTCGTGGAACCAATTCTTAGTCCCTTGCATGAAACTCAGAAATCTAGTTGTGTAGATTCGTTTAGTTCATGAATTACACTAGCTAGGTCAGATAAACAGATACATATGCCTCAGATTTTGAATGTTTCATTGTCAGTACTAAAATGTTGCATTCTCAGTTAGCATGTCAGATCCAGTATTTCAGTTAAGTTGTGTCATACACATTTCCAGTTGGGAGTAGGCTTAGCACCGAGTTGGACTAGGGTTCAGCGTACCCTCATAGTCCCAAAACTACGTGCCTCCGTAGGTTTATAAGTCCCTCTGTGGGCATCAGATTTAGTGATCACGCCAGTCATGCCTCTATACCCCTAGCAAAGTATATTGGGTCCTCTCGATGGGGTGTATACATCAGACTCCACGTTTAGCTCACATGGTTTTATGTCGGTTAATAGTAGCTCCCATTGTCAGACTCTAGTGCATTTGATCAGGTTTTCAGTTAGACTTCAGTATTCAGTCTCAACATGTTAAATTCATGATTAGTGCTTGGTCATTGCATTTAGCTCAGTTTCAGTATATTTCAGTATTATTATTCTATTCAGATTATGTTATTGCTCAGTTATATTTGTTCAGCTATATTCCACATCATGCATGCTCAGTACATTCCAAGTACTGACGCATACTCTACGCTACATCCTTTTATGATGTAGGTTCAGGTACTCAGAATCCAGATCACGCATAGATCGATTCCCGACCCGTATTCAGCAGCTTCAGTGGTGAGTCCTCATACTTCGAGAACAATAGACATGTTTTTCAAATTCAGTCTTTCATTTCAGTTTTCAATTTTGCTAGGGTTAGTTGGGGGCATGTCCGAGCAATTCTAATAAGTTATAGGCTTTTCCAGACATAGTGTTAGATTCAGCTTTAGCTTTTGAGTGATTGTTCAGTATCACTAAACTCGTAATACTTTTTATATATTCAGATCATTATTGGGTATTCCCCATCTTTCAGTTAACTATTGTTTTAAACTTCTGCATAGTATATCTTTATTCATTTATGTTAAGTATGCTTATAATATTCCAGCTTCAGGGTTAACTTGGGGTCACTCGTGATCCTAGGTCCCGTGTTACGTCAAGGGGGTAGCCTCGGGGTGTGACACGTTCGTTCCGTCTGAGTCCTTTTAAAACGTATCTTCGCTCTCTTCCTAATTTTAACTATCCAAACTACATTCAATCATCAAGAGATCCTATATATCATGAATCATAACTCTTGAATTCATAATTCAAATTTAAGATAGTGTTAATAGTAAAGTTGAGGAAGTTCTTTGAGTCATTTTGAGAAGTCTTTTACAATCTTTTAAAACTTTTTTTAAGACTTGAGTACTTGAGTATGAGGATGAGGAGAGTTAAGTTCATGTTTTCAAAATGAATATAAGGGAACTAAGTATTCCCAAGAGTAAATGTTTTTACATTTAAAACGATGGGAAACCTTGATTTCCAAATGAGTTCATGAGGAGTTTTTGAGCACTATATCTTGTAAGAGAATTTTTTGAGTAATAATCTCAAAGTTTGAGGATGAGGAATGTTTTTAAACATATGAGCATGAGTTATATTATTGGGAGTAATATTGAGCACCAATATGGAGATGAGTTCAGACAACTCAAAGCCCTCATAAACCATTTATGCCAACATAGATAAATGGTCATACTTTTAAGCATAGCTTAGTGGATCCACTTAGTTGAGGAAGTTCTATACTCCGGCAAGGTATAGGAGAGTTCTAGTAGTGTGGGTGAGACGTTGTATCATCACGTAGCTCATAAATATGATTGTAGGTTAGAGAATCTCCCAAATAAGAGTAAAGAGTTATTATTGTAATTTTAAATACATTGTGTTATTATCTTGTCACACCCCGTGCCTACACCCTGGACGTTGCCGGCACTCGAGAACCATTGTTGGTCCCCAAGCAAACCCTTGGCCAGGCTGACTACTTAGCGGAAGACTAACTCAAGCGATAAAAGGCTTAAAAAAATATTTTTGAATATTTAAACTCAAAGTAAATACTTGACTCAATCAGCCTGTAAAATACTCAACAATACAAGTATAATAGCTTGCAAAAACATCTTAACATACTGAAAGACTCATCAACTCTATCTATCTATGAAGCCTCTATTACTCAAGATGGATGTAGGGACAAGACCCACGACATCTCAAGACAACTGATTAGAAAGTAAATGTGGAGACCTCTGGAATACAGAAAGGCTCACAAAAGCTAACTGGAGTGTAGAGTGATCTCAACGAAGCGCCTGTTGATAATCCTTAACACTTGTATCTGCATCATAAAAGGATACAGGTCGAATGACATCAGTACATGAAATGTATTGAGTATGTAATATAGATGAATAACAAATAACTGAAAGAAAGGACTGAAATAGATAACAATGTACTCAAGCTGAATGTAAAAAAATAAAGGAGTTAAATCATTTAAAACTTTACAAAAACACTTACTCATCTCTGAACCTCAACATAATAAGTGATCTAATAAAAATACACTTTTAACTTTATTTGGGAGATTCTCTAACCGACAACCATCACTATGATCTACGTGATGATACATCATCTCGCCCACGCTGCCAGAACTGTCCTATACCTTGCCGGGGTATAGAACGTCTCAACTAAGTGAATCCACTAAGCTATGCTTAAAAGCAATAAGGAATCATCTAAAAAGTATGACCCTTTACCCATGTTGGCATATATGGTTTATGGGGATTTTGAGTTGTCTGAACTCATCCCCATATCGGTGCTCAATACTACTCCTAATAATATATATAATTCATGCTCATATGTTTAAAAACATACTCTTCCTCAGGTTTGAGATAATTGCTCAAACTATCCTCTTAAAAGAGGTAACCGCTCTTAAAATATCTTTGAACTCATAACTCATTTAGAAATCAAAGTTTCTGTTTTATCAATGTAAAAACTGATACCTTTGGGAATACTTAGTTCCCTTATACTCTTACTCAATTCATACTTGAAAACTCTTTCTCAAAAATATTTCAAAATCATATTTTAATATGATCATTGATGATTCGGGAAGTCATATTGCATAAACATTGATGGTATTACTAGATACCATACTGCTTAAACATTGATAGCATAACTAGATACCATACTACTTAAACATTGATGACATAACTAGATACCATACTGCTTAAACATTGATGTCATACTCGATTGTCATACTAATCATGTTTTAGAAATACTTTTCTCAAAACTAATCTTTACTTTCTCAAAACTCAATTTAAGAACTCAAGTGTTGGCTTTAAAAAAACTTTTTAAAATTTACAACTCAAAATAGGGTTCATGCTGATATATAGACATGAACAAATTAACTAAAGGATCTCAACAATATAGAAACTCAATAATTAGGAATAGAATTTTTAAAAGAAACATGAACTCAAGAACTCAAAATCAACTTATCTCAAGAATACTCAAATCTAGGGAAAGAATCCTAGATTACTCTTTTACTGATCTGAAAGTAGATGTAGGGCGTGAGGATGAACTAATACAACACTATGATAGCCTTACATACCTGGAAGAACAAGGTTCTTGAATAATCTTGAAGAAGAACTTGATTAGAAGCCTTGAAACCCTAGCTTGAAGGAGAAAAATTAAGAAAACCTTTCTTGAGATTCTTGAATTAGTTTCTTGAAATATCTATGGCCAAGAATTATGATTTTCATTAGTGATTCATAATTGTAAGGAGGAATTTGAGTTGGAGAGAATGAAATTCTTGGAGAAGGACTTACATTGAAGAAGAATCTTGAAAAAGACTGAAAGAATCTTGAATGGAGTCTTCTACTTTCATTTTTTCTTAGGGTTTTGCCTTAGTGTTTGAGAGAGAAGAGAATGATGGATTAAAAGATAGAAATAGGATTGTTTAGGGCTTTATAGGAGTTAATAAATCCATTTTTAAGGTTTTCCTAGTGATATAAGGAGAAGAAAATTACCTTATTTAGAATTTTTCCCGCGGCTAAAACGGAACTGCACTACACCAATTAGTAAAATTGTCATAACTTTTTACTCAAAAATTAGATTGACGCGAAATTGGTGGCGTTGGAAATAATATTCAAATATCTTTAATTTAATAGGTTATGGGTCATGTAACTCTTTATATTCTAAGAGATATTGTCGTTTGAAGTTGACCCAAGTAGAATCTTACATCAAAACTTAATCGATAAGGAAATTTTCAACTCTACTTTGTGCTAGGAGTTTCTAGTGACCTTAATTGATATTCAAAATCATTCTCACACTAAAGAATTTACCTTTACACATATGGGAAATTTAAGAATCACCCGATATGACCCTACAAGTAAATGAAGAATGATTCGAGTCTTAACTTAGAAATTTTTGGGGTGTGACATATCTATTGCTTAAAAAGCTTTATTTATATTCAATCTTTTATTTTTTCTTTATATCGAGTTGAGTAATATTGAGTTGAGTTGAGTTGAGATGATGTGAGTATGTTCTTCCTTTTATCAGTTCAAGCTTATGTCTGTGCCTTACAGTTCCCCTTACATGCTCGTACATTCAATGTACTGATGCCATTTGGCCTGCATCTTTTCATGATGCAGATACAGGTATTCAGGGTAATCAACAGGCGCTCCGTTAATACCACTTGCAGTTCTATAATTACTTTGGTGAGCCTCCTTGCTTTCGAAGGATTGCCCATTTATCTTTCAATTTTGTTAGGATGTTGTGGGTCTTGTCCCGACTTGAATCGCGTTATTTTAGAGGCTTCATAGACAATGGTAGTTGAGGTGTCTTTTTCTCATTCCATTGTTGATGTTTTAAAGACTGTGAGTTAAACACTTATGTTCATTTAAGTATACTGAGTAAACTATATTATTTATGATATTTTATGAGTTGAGGTTAGTTTGAGATTTCTATTGTTGAGAAAGTCTTTCGCTGAGTATTCAGCCAGGCCAAGGGTTCGCTTGGGGACCAGCAATGGTTCTCGAGTACCAGTTACGTCCGGGGTGTAGGCTCGGGGTATGACAAACTTGGTATCAGAGCACAAAGTTCAAGAGTCCTAAGGTGTCTATGAAGCCATGTTTGTAGAGTCCTTGTTATCAGAGGAAAGAGTGCCACATCTATAATTAGGAGGCTACAACATTTAGGAAACAATTCCTTTCCTTCTTACTCTTTTTCATGCGATAGAGTTCAACTCTATAAAGTTTCTTTCTAATTCGTGCTTGCGCGTATATTTTCAGATCATATCTCCATGAAGAGTTGTTCAAGGTCGTCCTGCTAGGAGGAATGTTGATCCTCAGGATCAAGGGGTACCCAGTGCACCTGAAGGGCAACCCCAAGAAGAGGTCACTAATGCTGAGTTACGAGATGTTATCCGGATGTTGAGTTAAGTTGTGGCAAACCTAGCTGGTCAGCATAGAGGGGTTCTACAGGATTTGGGTGATACGTCCAGGATCCGTGAGTTCTTGAGGATGAATCCTCCAGAATTCACAGGTTCAAGTGTCACTAAGGATCTGGATATCTTTGTGGAGGAGTTGCAGAAAGTGTTTGAGATGATGCATATTGCAGATGCTGAGCCTGTGGAGTTGCTGTATACCAACTGAAGGGTGTTGCTAGGGTCTGGTACGACCAATGGAAGAAGAGTAGAGCTGAAGGGGCACCAATTGTGAGTTGGGATGTGTTCGAAGAGGCATTCTTGGGGCATTTCTTTCCCCGTGAATTGAGGGAGGTGAAGGTAAGAGAATTCCTGAACTTGAAGCAGGAATCCATTAGTGTGCATGAGTATAGCCTCAAGTTCACTCAATTGTCCCGCTATGCTCCGGAGATGGTTGCTAACATGAGGAGAAGGATGAGTCTATTTGTATATAGGTTGCCTCGCTTGTCAAGTAAGGAGGTCAAGGCAGCTATGCTGATCGGAGATATGGACATAGCTAGTCTTATGATCCATGTGAAACAGGTTGAGGAAGATAAGCTGAGAGATAGAGAAGAGTTTTAAAATAAGAAGGCTAAGACTAAAGATAATGAGTTCGGACAGCAGAAGACCGGAAATGCACACCGGTCATCTTTTCAACAAAGGCCAACTGGACTTGCTCAATCATCTGTTAGTGCACCTGCACCAAAGAATAGAGGTGAGTTCAAGAAATAGAATTCTCAGAACTTCAGAGCTAGACCTGCTCAATTTTAGGGTAGTGTGGCACAATGAAGTAATTGGACACCTACATGTGCTAAGTGTGGTAGAAACCACCCAGGAGCATGTCGTGATGGCTCCACTAGTTAATTCAAGTGTGGTCAGGCAAGTCACTTCATGAGAGAGTGCCCTAAGAACGGGCAGGGTAACGGTAATGGGGGCAATAGAGCCCAATCTTCTTCAGCAGCTCCACCAGACAGAGCTGCACCTAAATGAGCTACTTCAGGGACCGGCGGAGAAGCAAACTTTCTTTATGCTATCACCAGTCGTCAAGAGCAGGAGAATATGATCAAAGTTTTTACTTTTTATGTATATGCATTACTTGATCCAGGTGCGAGTCTATCTTTTGTGACTCCATATGTTTCTTTGAGGTTCGATTTTCTTCCCAAATAACTTTTTGAGCCCTTCAGTGTTTCCACACCTATTGGTGAGTCTGTTCTAGCTGAGAGAGTTTATCATGATTGTACCATTTATGTCAATAACAAGGACACCATGGCTGACAGTTGAGCTAGATATGGTGGACTTTGATGTTATTCTAGGTATGGGTTAGTTTCATGCTTTTTATGCCTCAGTTGATTATAGGACTCGAGTAGTTAAGTTCCACTTTCCTATTGAGCCTATTATAGAGTGGAGAAGTAGTTCAACAGTGCTAAGGGTCATTTTATTTCATACCTTAAGACCAAAAAATTAGTTTCCAAGGGGTGCATCTATCATTTAGTCCGTGTTAATGAATCTAGTGTTGTGACACCACCTATTAAGTCAGTTCCAGTTGTGAGTGAGTTTCCAGAGGTCTTTTCAGATGATCTTCCTGGAGTCCCTCTTGAGAGAGAAATAGACTCCAGTATAGATATTCTTCCTGATACTCGACCTATCTCTATTCTGCCACATAGAATGGCTCCAGCTAAGTTGAAAGAGTTAAAAGAGCAGTTGAAAGATCTTCTTGATAAGGGTTTCATTTGACCTAGTGTCTTACCTTGGGGCACTCCGGTCTTATTTGTGATGAAGAAAGATGGTTCACTTAGGATGTGTATTGATTACCGCCAATTGAACAAGGTTACTATAAAGAATAAGTATCCTCTTCCGAGAATTGATGATCTTTTCGATCAACTTTAGGGTGTCACTTGTTTTTCTAAGATAGACCTCAGATCTGGCTATCATTAGTTGAGATTAAGAGAAAGTGACATCCCTAAGACAACGTTCAGGACCCGTTATGGTCATTATGAGTTTCTTTTTACATCTTTTGGCTTGACTAATGCTCATGCAGCGTTCATGGACCTCATGAATAGAGTGTTTAAGCCTTATCTTGACATGTTTGTTATCGTATTTATTGATGACATACTGATTTATTCGAGGAATAAGGAGGATCATGCCAGTCATCTCTGCGTAGTTCTTCAAACTCTCAAGGATAAGGAGTTGTATACCAAATTTTCTAAGTGTGAGTTTTGGCTTGAGTCTGTGGCATTCTTAGGCCACATTGTATCTGGTGAAGGGATACAAGTTGACACACAGAAGATTGAGGTAGTGCAGAACTGGCCTAGACCCACATCTCCGACTAATATAAGGAGTTTCTTGGGATTGTCTAATTACTATAGGAGGTTTGTTGAAGGGTTTTCGTCTATTTCGTCCCCGTTGACAAAGTTGACTTAGAAGACAATGAAGTTTCAATGGTCTAAAGCTTGTGAGAAGAGCTTTCAGGAATTGAAAACTCGGTTAACTAATGCAGTGTTGACCCTACCAGAAGGTACTCAAGGTTTTGTTGTGTATTATGATGCGTCCAGAGTTGGACTTGGTTGTTTATTGATGCAGAATGTCAAAGTTATAGCTTATGCCTCCAGACAGCTTAATATTCACGAGAGAAATTACCTGACTCATGATCTCGAGTTGGCAGTAGTAGTATTTTCCTTGAAAATATGGCGTCACTATCTCTATGGTATTCATGTGCATAGACTAACGTTATTATGTTACTCAGACAGAGGAGGTGGTTAGAGTTACTCAAGGATTATGACATGAGTATCCTCTATCACCCAGATAAGGCTAACGTTATTGTGTATGCCTTGAGAAGGTTATCTATGGGTAGTACAGCCTATGTTGAGGAAGGCAAGAAAGAATTGGTCAAAGATGTGCATAGACTTGCACGATTGGGAGTCCGGTTGTTGGATTCCAATGAAGGCGGAGTGGTGGTGATGAATGGGGTTGAATCATCACTAGTGTTTGAAGTGAAGGAGAAATAAAACTAAGACCATGTTTTTCTTGAATTGAGGGCAAATGTTCATAAGCATAAAGTGATGGCTTTTGAACAAGGAGGAGATGGTGTATTGAGGTATCAAGGTAGATTGTGTGTATCTAGGGTGGATGAACTCCAAGAGAGGATCATGGAAGAAGAATTTGATCCATCCTGGTTCCACAAAGATGTATCGTGACTTGAGGGAAGCCTATTGGTGGAGTGGTATGAAGAGGTATATTGCAGAGTTCGTTGCTAAGTGCTCAAATTGTCAACAAGTTAAGGTAGAGCACCAAAGATTCAGTGGTATGGCTCAGAATATAGATATTCCGGAATGGAAGTGGGAGATGATCAATATGAATTTCATTACTGGGTTGTCGCGGTCTTGCAGGCAGCATGATTCGATTTGGGTGATTGTAGATTGGATGATTAATCAGCCCATTTCTTGTCGGTAAAGACTACTTATTCAATAGAAGATTATGCCAGGTTATATATTCAAGAGGTAGTCAGACTTCATGGAGTTCCTGTGTCTATCATTTCAGGTAGAGGTGCACAATTCACCGCACAATTTTGGAAGTCTTTCCAGAAATGTTTGGGTTCGAAGGTAAACTTGAGTACGGCTTTCCATCCTCAGACTAATGGTCAAGCAGAGCGCACGATTCAGACTTTAGAGGATATGTTGAGGTCTTGTGTGATCGATTTCAAGGGTAATTGGATGATCATGTACCTCTCATAGAGTTCTCTTACAACAATAGTTATCACTCTAGCATCCAGATGGCTCCTTATGAGGCTCTTTATGGGAGGAGATATAGATCTCCTATTGGATGGTTTGAGGTTGGTGAAGCTGGATTGATAGGACCAGACTTGGTTCATCAAGCTATGGAGAAAGTGAAGATCATTCAATAAAGGTTGAAAACAGCGTAGAGTCGTTAGAAATCCTATACGGATGTTAGGAGAAGATACTTAGAGTTTGAGGTGGATGATTGGGTTTACTTGAAGGTGTCACCCATGAAGAGTATTATGAGATTTGGTAAGAAGGGGAAGCTCAGTCCGCGGTATATTTGTCCTTACAGGATATCGAAGAGGATCGGCAACGTAGCTTATGAGTTGGAGCTACCGCCAGAGTTAGCAGCAGTCCATCCGATGTTTCACATTTCTATATTGAAGAAGTGTATGGGCTATCCTTCGCTTATTATACCTACAGAGAATAATGGTATTGAGGACAACCTATCTTATGACGAGATTCTCGTTCAGATTCTAGATCGTCATGTTCGCAAGTTGAGAACCAAGGAGGTTGCATCAGTCAAGGTCTTATTGAAGAATCAGTTCGTTGAGGAAGCTACTTGGGAAGCTGAGGAGGATATGAAAAAGATATACCCACATCTCTTTACTTTCGGAGAAGTTCCAAACCAAGGTACTAATTCTTTTCTTGGTACTCTTTAGGTTGATATGCTGAGTTATATAAATTGCATGTTGGGTGTAGATGTTTCCACCCTCTATCCTACTTATAGTAATCTTGTTCGAGGATGAATGATCCCAAGGGGGAGATATTGTAACACCTTGGTCTTAGAAAGAGCTAATTTTAGAAAGAGCTAATCTAGAAATTGCTAAATTGAGAATTTGCAAGTTAGTCTTCAATTGTGAGTTTTGGGTCAACTTCAAATGACCATAACTTTCAGTACAAGATGAGTTAGGTGTCCCATAAGGTATCGAAGGAACAATCTTTGAGTCCTCTTTCCAACGCCGCCATGTTTGTCAAATTCTGAGTTTGGATGAGGGAGATATGCCCATTTGGGTACAACATGTCCACTTAAGGAATTCATCCGAATTAAGGAGGGGTATTTTGGTCTTTCCATTACCCCACTAGGCCTACACATTTTGTTCACTCAATTAAGGGTCAAAGATGATTAAAGTCAGTTTACCTAAAGTCTAAAAACGTTTGGAAGGCTAGGGATAAGTTCAAGAGGAAAAAAAAGTGAGAAAAGCTTCAAGCGTTCAAGATTTCTTGCAAGCTTTAAGGAATTTCACCAAGGATTTGATCCTTTCGAGGTATATAAGTTTCATAGCACCAATCATGAGTTTCCCATTCGAATTCGTTCATAAGATTTCGTGTATTGTGTTTCTTGATGAGTTTTCTTGAGGTTTCAATCTTTATTATTGGAGTTTTATGAGTTCTTGAGGTGACAGTTATGAGTTTGAGGGTTGTTCTTGAGGAAATTTGAGTAGGAATTCATTTAATTATGTTGGGTTTATGAATCTAAAGAAGTTTGGAAGAAATCTATTGATTCTAGGTGAATTAGGACCAAGAATTGAGAAGAAAAATTCATCAGAATATTCTGGGGGGTGGCACGACGCGCCACAGATGCGCCAGGGGGGCTGGCGCGCCATGCTTGCAGTGCACCAGAAATGGTGCTCTGAAGTTTAGGAGTTGGCACCCTACGCCAGGAATGCGCCAGGGTCGCCTTCCCCCATTCTTCTTCAGTCCTTTGTTCGGTCTGAGTCCTTTTAAAACGTATCTTCGCTCTCTTCCTGATTTTTATTATCCAAACTACAATCAATCATCAAGAGATCCTATATATCATGAATCATAACTCTTGAATTCACAATTAAAATTCAAAATAAACTTAAGAGTAAAGTTGAGAAAGTTCTTTGAGTCATTTTGAGAAGTCTTTTACAATCTTTTAAAACTTGTTTTAAGACTTGAGTACTTGAGTATGAGGATGAGGAGAGTTGAGTTCATGTTTTCAAAATGAATATAAGGGAACTAAGTATTCCCAAGAGTAAATGTTTTTACGTTTAAAACGAGGGGAAACCTTGATTTCCAAATGAGTTCATGAGGAGTTTTTGAGCACTATCTCTTGTAAGAGAATCTTTTGAGTAATTATCACAAAGTTTGAGGATGAGGAATATTTTTAAACATATGAGCATGAGTTATATTATTGGGAGTAGTATTGAGCACCGATATGGGGATGAGTTCAGATAACTCAAAGCCTTCATAAACCATGCATGCCAACATGGGTAAAGGGTCATACTTTTTAGATAATTCCTTATAGCTTTTAAGCATAGCTTAGTGGATCCACTAAGTTGAGGATGTCCTATACTCCGGCAAGGTATAGGACAGTTATGGGAGCATCGGCGAGATGGTGTATCATCATGTAGCTCATAGTTATGGTTGTCGGTTAGAGAATCTCCCAAATAAGAGTAAAGAGTTATTATTATAATTTTAAATACATTCAGTTATTATCTATTATTTAAAAGATTTATTTATATTGCATTATTTTATTGTTGCCTTATATTGAGTTGAGTTTAGTTAAGTTGAGTTGAGTTGAGATGAGGTGACTATGTTCTTCCTTTTTATCATTTCACTCTTATGTTTGTGCTTTAGAGTTCCCCTTACATGCTCGTACATTCAATGTACTGACGCCATTTGGCTTGCATCTGTAACACCTCAGATTTAGAAAGAGCTAAACTAGAAATAGCTAAATTGAGAATTGGGCAAGTTAGTCTTAAAATGTTAGTTTTGGATCAACTTCAAATGACCATAAATTTCAGAACACTATGAGTTAGCTGGCCCATAAGATATAAAATGAATGATCTTTGAGTCCTCTTTCTAACACCACCGAGTTTGCTAAATTTGGAGTTCGGATGAGGGAGATATGCCCATTTAAATTCAGCCTATCCAGTCAAGGAAATTCATCCGAATTAAGGAGGGGTATTTTGGGCTTTTCCATACCCCACTAGACTAATTCATTTTTAGTAATATTGTAGGGGTCTAAACTGAATTAGATCAGTTTTCACAATTCCTAAACACGCTTAGGGTTTTAGAGAGAAGTTCAAGAGGAGAAAAAGGAGAAGTTCAAGCGTTTGTTCAAGATTCTTATGATTGCTGAGGGGTTTCACCAAGGATTCAATCCTAACGAGGTATGTAGCTTTCATAGTGATGGGTTTGTTCACCCTCACACCAATCATGAGTTACTTTATCAAATTTCATCCATGAGATTGAGTACTTTGAGTTCTTGATGAGTTTCATGAAGTTTTGTTCTTCATTCTTTAACATGAGGTTTTGTTGATTTCTTGAGACGAGGATCTTCTGTTTAAGTATTTTTCTTGAGTAAATTTTGAGTGTATTTCGTTGTAATTATGTTGGGTTTAAGAATCCAAAAGAGTTTAGGGAAAATCATGCGATTCTAGATGAGTTAGGGCTTGAAAAAGAACAAGAAAATTCGTTGGGTTTCTGGGCAGGAGCATGGGGCGTCGCACCAGCCATAGCGCCAAAACTACTGGTCTGTAGTTTGGGGCCTGGCGCCCCGCGCCAGTCAGTGCGCCCCAACTACTGTTCAATAATTTTGGGGCTGGCGCCCCGCGCCACTCAATGTGCCAGGGTCGCTATGTCCCATAAAATTCTGACCTTCTTTCCCGTGTGAGTTCCCTCGAATCGTACCTATATTTTCTACTTGATATCCACACTTCAAATCTTCATTAATCCTTGAGAGATCATGCATATCCAAGTCATAAATCATGAATTCATAATTCAAATTCAAGATAGAGTTAAAGAGTAAAGTTTGAGGAAGTTCTTTGAGTTATTTTGAGAAGTCTTTTACAATCTTTTAAAACTTATTTTAAGACTTGAATACTTGAGTATGAGGATGAGTAGAGTTGAGTTCATGTCTTCAAAATGAATATAAGGGAACTGAGTATTCCTAAGAGTAAATGCTTTTACATTTAAAATGAGAGGAAACCTTGATTTCCAAATGAGTTTATGAGGATTTTTTAGCATTATCTCTTTTAAGAGAATTCTTTTGAGTAATAATCTCAAAGTTGAGGATGAGGAAATATTTTTAAATATATGAGCATGAGTTATATTATTGGAAGTAGTATTGAGCACCGATATGAGGACGAGTTCAGACAACTCAAAGTCCTCATAAACTATGTATGCCAACATGGGTAAAGGGTCATACTTTTTAGATGATTCATTATTGCTTTTAAGCATAGCTTAGTGGATCTGCTTAGTTGAGTATGTCCTATACTCCGAAAAGGTATAGGACAGTTCTGGTAGTGTGGGAGAGACGTTGTATCATCACATAGCTCATAGTGATGGTTGTCGGTTAGAGAATCTCCCAAACAAGAGTAAAGAGTTATTATTGTATTTTGAAATACTTTGAGTTGTTATTTACTGTTTTAAAAGTTTTCTTCCTACTGCATCTTTTATTGTTGCTTTATAATGAGTTGAGTATTCTTGAACTGAGTTGAGTATTTTCTTAGTTGAGTACCTTTGAGTATCTTTGAGTTGAGTTGAGTGGAGATGAGGTAAGTATGTTCTTTCTTTCTCTCAGATCAAAGCTTATGTATGTGCTTTAGAGTTACCCTTACATGCTCGTACATTCCATGTACTGACGCCATTTGGCCTGCATCTTTCATGATGCAGATACAGGTAACCAGGGTCATTAACAGGCGCTTTGTTGATACCACTTGTAGTCCCAGAGTTTGATTGGTGAGCCTCCTTGCTTTCCGGAGGGATCCACACTTTGCTTTTATTTCAGTTTTTTAGGATGATCGGGGGTCTTGTCCCGACATCCATCGTAGTACTTAGAGGCTTCATAAACAGTAGAGTTTTAAGAAGTCTGTTTCATTTTCAATTGGTAATGTTCTAGACTTGAGTTGCCTCTTTTGGCCAGTTGAATGTTTTCTTTAAAATATTCTGAGTTTTCTATTTTGAGACTGTTTGAGCAAACCTTTACTTTTGAGGTCATCTAATGTTGAATAAGTCTTCCGCTGAGTGTTGAGTCAGGCCAAGGGTTCACTTGGGGACCTACAATGGTTCTCGAGTGTCGGTTACGTGCATGGTGTAGGCTCGGGGCGTGACAACATCTTTCCATGATGCAGATATAGGTATTCAGGGTAATCAACATGCGCTCTATTAATACCACTTGCAGTTCCAGAGTTGCTTTGGTGAGCCTCCTTGCTTCTGGAGGATTGCCCATTTATCTTTCAGTTTTGTTCGGATGTCATGGATCTTGTCCCAACTTCCATCGCATTATTTTAGAGGCTTCATAGACAGTAGTAGTTGAGGTGTCTTTTTCTCATTCTTTTGTTGATGTTTTAAATACTGTGAGTTGAACACTTATGTTCATTTGAGTATAATGAGTAAAGTATTTTATTTATGATGTCTTATGAGTTGAGGTTGTTTTGAGATTCTATTATAGAGAAAGTCTTCCGCTGAGTATTGAGCCACGCCAAGGGTTCGCTTATGGACCAACAATGGTTCTCGAGTGCCAGTTACGTCCGAGGTGTAGGCTCGGGGCGTGAAAATGACTTTGCCAAATAATAAACAAAAAGAATTTTTGGTTGTGACATTTGCTTCCTCAATAACTTTTCATTATTTACCAAAAAATTTTGTCTTTCCTTCAAGCATTTAGCAGAGAAGGTACGCTTGATCAAGTTAAAGAATAGGGTTTTAACATTACTCGGTTAGAAATCTTATCGTGACTAAGAGAGAGTATGCAACTAATATTTTTCTTAAAAGAAGGTAAAAAAAACATTTGAATTAATGTTGAACATGGTGCATATATAGATTTAAATCGATAACATTGTAATAAATATTTAGTCTTCGTTGTTTTCTTACTTGTATCAAGCTTTCTACTTTATATTCATAAAATTAACCGAGAAAATCAAAATTATCAAAACGAGAGCATTAAAATTCTTCAATTAGCAAACTAATAATCTTTATGTATCTAAAATAAATAGACAAAGATAATAAATTAAATCTTTTTACATCTCTTGACCATAATGAGATCCAATACTTTCATTATTATATGAATTAATGACTCGGAGAAAATGGAAACAAGAGAAAAAAGAAATAAGTATTGAACATAGTCAATTTTAAATGAGCGAACATATAATAATTATCATTCCTTTTGGATTTAAATGAACTCTCGTCCATGAATAACTACTGACTATCAGGGTTTGAGCCCAAAATAAATCTAGAAAGGGAAAAAATAAATCAAAAAATAGTAAATGAAGGGGGGGGGGGGGTAAGAAAAAATAATTGAAAGACAGGCATATAGAAAAAAAATTCTTTTGAAGTTTTCAGTTCTTACATGAATGTACTTATTTTTAAAAAATCATGATGATGTTCTTAATATGACAGATTCAAGCAGATTTTAATTTTGAAGTGTACGAGAATTTGATGAGACATTCCAAGTCTTTTCATTTTTTTTCTTATAATTCCATAATCTAATAGTTAGGAGTCGTTAAATATTTGACCGAGAATTAAGTTTCTATCTTTTCTAAAACATATAGACCTAAAACTACTCATGAATATAATTAAGGAATCACTTTAAATAATCCTAATATTTAAGTCTCCCCGTGGATAAATTTTCAACTATCTTTTTTAGGACGTTATTTTTTTTAATTATTTGGATGGAGGTCTAATGATCTGTTGTATCAAATCGGTGGAAACATCAATTAGGTTAAAGATATATATTTCAAAGATGAGCTTGTGGTTTACTTTTCTTTTGTGTGTTGTATCAATAATAAGAGGTACATACAAAATTTTACCTAAATATCAATCCTAAGAATAAAAAATATTTTGTTCGAATAAATTTGCAGCGTGAAAAAATAGTTAGACTCTGTTAATTTTCTTTTCATTTGTATTTACCTACAATTGTGTGTTAGATATTATTTAATTTGTTAGCTAAATTTGCAAGTACTGTTACCGTTTGTCTAAAATATTTTTTTATGAACCTGCCTCCTTTGTTCTAGTACAAATATGTGACTGAATTTTGTAAGATGCATGAAAATTAATTATGAACAAGTTATTGCACCATTGGTTGCGGAGATTGACTAATTTTTAATTTGTAATTTATTTGATTTAATAGTAAAATATGTAATTAAAATATATCTTTATTAGTCTTTTAGGTAAGTGATAAATTTACTTAACATGAGATCATTTTCTATGGTTGATTGACTTTAAATATATAATTAATGTAGCTACGAATTAAAATTATGTGAAAAAATAATAATTTATTTCAATAAAGAGCATTGTAGTACAAATAAAATTTTTACAGATAAAACTATGATGTTTCTCCTAGCTTGGCTACTAAATCAATAATCTTGTAATATGCAATCTCGTTAGAAATTTTCATGGCCAAGACTATTTTTAAGCTTCCATTGTCTTCAAAATTTCGATTAAGTTTAACCACTTTTGACACTGCGAAAGAAAAAGGCTGGATAAAGTTAATAATCTATTTACTAGACCATTTCATGAATTCATACTTGGTAAAATTAAAATTAACCTCTGTCGTCAATTGGTCACAGTCTGCAAGAAACTTTTTGTGAAGTTCATGACTTTCTTCGATAGTCGCAGAGCTAGTTGATCTACCCATCAATTCACTATGCAATTCATATTCTAAGAAGAACCTTTTCCTTTTAAAGTCCACTGCTTTTCCTGTGTAACACCTCGAACTTTGAAAGAGCTAAATTGAGTTTCGTACAAGCTACTCTTCAATTGTGAGTTTTGGGTCAACTTCTGACGATCATAACTTTCAGCACAAAATGATTTAGGTGTCCCATGAGGTATCAAATAGAAGGTCTTCGACTGCTTTTTCCAATGTCATCGAGTTTGCTAAATTCTGAGTTCGGATGAAGGAGATATGCTCGTTAGAGTGCAACCTGTCTAGTTAAGGAAATTTATCCATTTTAAGGAGGGGTATTTTAGTTTTTTCTTTACCCCACTAGGCCTACACATTTTTTTCACTCTTTTAGGGGTCTAAACTGATTGAAATAAGTTTTAGTCATTCCAAAAAAGTGTAGGTTTTTTAGAGAGAAGTTCAAGAGGAGAAAAGGAAGAATGTTCAAGATTTTTGTAAGCTTTGAGGATTTTCGCCAAGAGCTTAGTTCTTACGAGGTATGTAAATTCTCATAGTGTTGGGTTTGTTCACCCTCACGCCAATCATGTGATTTTCATCCAAAAATTCATTCTTGAGGTTGTTGATTTGAGTTCTTGAGAAATTATTGAGGTTTTAGCTTCATTCTTTAACAATGGAATTTTGTTGAGTTCTTGAGGTGAGGGTCTTGCGAATGAGTATTTTTCTTGGTGGGTTTTGTGTGGATTTTGTTGTAATTGTGTTGAGTTTAGGATTCCAAAGGAGTTTGAAAGAAATCATTCTATTCTATATGAGTTAGGCCTTGGAATTGAGAAAAAAAATTCGTCAAAAATCTGGGCATGGGGTGGGGCGGCGTGCCACCACTGTGCCAGGACTACTGCCCAGTAGTTTGGGGCCTGGCGCGGCGCGCCACTAAGTGCGCCCCAACTACTGTTCAGTAGTTTTGGGGCAGGCGCCCCACGTCACTCACTGCGCCAGGGTCACCAGGTCCCCTACCCTTTCGTCCTTCTTTCTGTGTGTGTTCCCTCGTATCGTACCTATGTTCTCTACTTGATATCCACACTTAAAGTCTTTATTAATCCTTGAGAGATCATGCATATCTTAAACACATTTCTTAATTTACATTTCAAATTAAAGTAAAGATTAAGAGTAACGTTCGAGAAGTTCTTTGAGTCATTTTGAGAAGTCTTTTACAATCTTTTAAAACAAGATTTAAGACTTGAGTACTTGAGTATGAGGATGAGGAGAGTTGAGTTTCATTTATTCAAAATAAATATAAGGGAACTAAGTATTCCCAAGTGTAAATACTTTTACATTTAAAACGAGAGGAGAACCTTGCTAAATGAGTTCATGAGGAGTTTTTGAGCATTATCTCTTTTAAAAGAATCTTTTGAGTAATTATCTCAAATTGAGGAAGAGTTATGTTTTTAAACATATGAGCATGAGTTATATATTATTGGGATTAGTATTGAGCACCGATATGGGGATGAGTTCAGACAACTCAAAATCCTCATAAACCATGTATACCAACATGGGTGAAGGATCATATTTTTTAGATTGTTCCTTATTGCTTTTAAGCATAGCTTAGTGGATCCACTTAGTTGAGGATGTCCTATACTCCGGCAAGGTATAGGAAATTTTTTACAGCGTGGGCGAGACGATGTATCATCACATCGGTCATAGTGATGGTTGTCGGTTAGAGAATCTCCCAAATAAGAGTAAAGAGTTTATTATTCCATTTTTATATACATGTTGAGTTATTATCTATTGTTTTAAAAGCTTTATACATGTTGCATCTTTTATTGTTGTTCTCATGTTAAGTTGAGTTGAGACGAGGTGAGTATGTCTTCTTTTTATCAGTTCAAGCTTATAACTATATTCCAGTTTTCCCCTTACATGCTCATACATTCAATGTACTGACGTCATTTGGCCTGCATCATTTCATGATGTAGATATAGGCTTTCAGGGTCATCAACAGGCGCTCTGTTGATACCACTTGCAGTCCAGCTAGTTTTGGTGATCCCCTCTTTGCTTTCCGGGGGGCTTCACATTATGGATTTTGTTTTGTTAGGATGTCGTGAGTCTTGTCTCGACTCCCATCATAGTTATTTATAGAGGCTTCATAGACAGTAGAATGTTTTAAAGACTTGAGTTGAACATTTATGTTATTGAGTATTTCAGAGAAACTATTTTCATTTATAATGTCTTTATGAGTTAAGTTTACATTTGAGGTTTCACTTGAGTAAGTCTTCTGCTGAGTATTGAGCCAGGCCAAGGGTTCGCTTGCGGACTAGCGATGGTTCTCTAGTGTCTTCCACGTCTAGGGTGTAGACTCGGGGCATGAAAAACTTGGTATTAGAGCACAGAGTTCAAGAGTCCTAGGTTGTCTATGAAGCCGTGTTTGTAGAGTCCTATTTATCGGTGTGAAGCGTGCCACATCTATAATTAGGAGGCTACAACATTTAGGAAACATTTCCCTTCCTTCTTACTCTTTTTCGTGCGATAAAGTTCAACTCTATAAAAGCCTCCTTCTAATCCGTGCTTGCGCGTATCTTTTCTGATCATGCCTCCACGAAGAGTTGTTCGCGGTAATCCTGCAAGGAGAAATGTTGATCATCAGGATCAAGGGGTTCCCAATGCACCAGAAGTGCAACCCCCTCAAAGAGATATCACTAATGCTGAGTTCCGAGATGCTATCCGGATGTTGAGTCAAGTTGTAGCAAATCAAGCTGGCCAACAAAGGGTGGTTCATTAGGATGTGGCTGATACATCCAAGATCCGTGAGTTCTTAAGGATGAATCTCTCAGAATTTACAGGGTCTAAAGTCAATGAGGATTCAGAGAACTTTGTGGAGGAGCTGTAGAAGGTGTTTGAGGTTATGCATGTTTTTTATGCTGAGCGTGTAGAGTTAGCTTCATACAAACTGAAGGGTGTTGCTAGGATTTGGTACAACCAATGGAAAAAAAGCAGGGTTGATGGGGCACTAATTGTGAGCTGGACTGTGTTTGAAAGTGCCATCATGGGGCGTTTCTTTCCTCGCGAGCTAAGGGAGGCAAAGGTGATAGAATTTTTGAACTCGAAACAGGAAGCCATTAGTGTGCATGAGTACAGCCTCAAGTTCACTCCACTGTCTCGTTATGCTCCGGAGATGATGGCAGATATGAGAAGCAGGATGAGTCTATTTGTATCTGGGTTGTCTCGCTTGTCAAGCAAAAAGGGTAAGGTTGCTATGTTGATAGGATACATGGACATAGCAAGGCTCATGATCCATGTACAGCAGGTTGAGGAAGACAAGTTGAAAGATAGAGAAGTGTTTCACAGTAAGAGGGCTAAGACAACAGGTAATGAGTTCGTACAGCAAAAGGCCAGAAATGCGAACCGGTCATCGTTTCAACAAAAGCCAATTGGACCTGCTCCATCATCTGCTAGTGCACCTGCACCAAAGAACAGAGGTGACCTCAGGAATCAGAATTCGCAGAACTTTAGAGCTAGACCTACTCATTCTTAGGGTAGTGTGGCACAAGGGGCCAACTGGACCCAGACTTGTGCTAAGTGTGGTAGAAACCACCCAGAAGCGTGTTGTGATGGCATCACTAATTGCTTCAAGTGTGGTCATGAGAGAGTGCCCTAAGAACAAGCAGGGAAATGGTAATAGGGCCAATAGAGCCCAATCTTCTTCATCGGCTCTGTCAGACATAACTGCACCTAGATGAGCTACTTCAGGAACAGGCGGAGGAGAAAACCGTCTGTATGCTATCACCAGTCGCCAAGAGCAGGATAATTCACCAGATGTTGTCACTGGTATGATCAAAGTCTTTACTTTTGATTTATATGCATTACTTGATCTAGGTGCGAGTCTATCTTTTGTGACTCCGTATATAGCTATGAGGTTCGACATTCTTCCCGAGTGACTTCTTGAGCCCTTCAGTGTTTCCACACCTATCGGTGAGTCTATTCTAGCCGAGAGAGTTTATCGTGATTGTGTCACCTATGTCAACCACAAAGACACCATGGCTGACTTAGTTGCGCTAGACATGGTGTACTTTGATGTTATTCTAGGTTTGGACTGGCTTCATGCTTGTTATGCCTCGATTGATTGTAGAACTCAAGTTGTAAAGTTTCAGTTTCCTAATGAGCATGTTCTAGAGTGGATGAGTAGTTTGGCAGTGCCTAAGGGTCGTTTCATTTCATACCTTAAGGCTAGAAAGTTAGTTTCTAAGGGGTGCATCTATCACTTAGTCCGAGTTAATGACTCTAGTGTTGAGACACCGTCTATTCAGTCAGTTCCAGTTGTGAGTGAGTTTCCAGAGGTCTTTCTAGATGATCTTCCCATAGTCCCTCCTGAGACAGAAATCGACTTTGGTATAGACATTTTTCCTGATACTTGACCTATTTCTATTTTGCCATATAGAATGGCTCCAGCTGAGTTAAAAGAGTTAAAAGAATAGTTGAAGGATCTTCTTGATAAAGGTTTCATTCGACCTAGTGTCTTACCTTGGAGTGCTCCGGTCTTATTTGTGAGGAAGAAGGATGGTTCTCTTAGGATGTGTATTGATTACCGCTAGTTGAACAAAGTCACTATCAAGAATAAGTATCCACTTCCGAGAATTGATGATTTTTTTTTTATCAACTCCGGGGTGCCACTTGTTTTTCTAAGATAGACCTCAGATCAGGCTATCATCAATTGAGAGTGAGAGAAAGTGATATGCCAATGGCAGCATTCAGGACCGTTTATGGTCATTATGTATCACGACCCGATCCTACACCCTGAATGTGGCCGGCACTCGAGAACCATTGTTGGTCCCAAAGCGAACCCTCATCCTGGCTGACTACAAGCGGAACACTAACTCAAGCATACAAAAGCTTAAAAACTGAATAAAATTCATGAAACTCAAATACAAAGCTTTAACTCAAATGATTTACTCTGAATATAAATAGAATATTCAACTAGCCAACAATAGGCAACTCAAGTCTTTAAAACATTTAATAAGATAAATGAAACCGACTTCTCAAACTCTACTGTCTATCTATGAAGCCTCTACTATTACAGAACAATAATGATACAAGACCCACGACATCTCAAAATTACTAACTGTAAGGTAAAAGTAAAGTCCTTCGGAATATAAGAAGGCTCACCAAAGCTGACTGGAATATCCCATGACCTCAATGAAACACTTGTTGACGATCCTGAATACCTGTATCTGCATCATGAAACGATGCAGGCCAAATGGCTCAGTACATGAAATGTACGAGCATGTAAGGGGAATTCTAAAGAATAAACATAAGCTTGAACTTGATAAAAAGGAAACATACTTACCCTTTCTCAACTCACTCAACTAAACTCAACTCAAGAATAAGATATTCAACTCAAAGATTAGATACTCAACTCAAAGATATGATACTCAACTCAAAGGTACTCAACTCAAGATAAAGCAACAATAAAAGTTGCGATATATGGAAAGATTTTAAAACAACAGATAGCAACTCAATGTATTAAAGAATACAATAATAACTCAGTTTGTATATAAAAATACAATATAACTGTATGGGATTTTCTCTAACCGACAATCATCACTATGAGCTATGTGATGATACAGCGTCTGGCCCACGCTGCCAGAACTATCCTATACCTTGTCGGGGTATAGAACCTCTCAACTAAGTGGATCCACTAGTCTATGCTAAAAAGCACTGAGGAATTATCTAAAAAGTATGACCCTTTCTACCCACGTTGCCTACATGGTTTATGGGGACTATGAGTTGTATGAACTCTCCCCTATATCGGTGCTCAATACTACTCCCAAAATATACTAGCCCATATGTTTAAAAGCATAACTCTTTCTGTGTTTTGATATTATTACTAAAAAATCTTTCTCTTAAAAGTGATGGTACTCAAACTGCTCAAAACTCTTTTGAAAATCTCAGTTTCCTCTCATCTTAAATGTTAAAACATTTACTCTTGGAAATACTTAGTTCCCATATATCATTTTAAATAAAATGAACTCAGCTCTACTCTTACTCAACACAGTGCTCAAGTCTTTAAAACAAGTTTTAAAACAATTCGTAAAAAGACTTCTTAAAATAGGTTTCATGCCGAATTATGGACGTGAGCGATTCAATTCAAGGTTTTCAATAACCATGCATAGAACACAATACTTGGAACTAAATAACTCCAGAACTCAAGGAGTCAATGATACTACTCATCTCAAGAACTCTCGACTCTGAGGGTTCATGCGGAATTATGGGCATGAACTACTCAACTCAAGGAGATACATCTCATCTCGAGACTGCTCGACTCATAGGGTTCATGCAGAATAGGTTTCATGCAGAATTATAGGAATGAACTACTCAACTCAAAGACCTTCATGGGTAACATGTAGTAGTCCCATAGGAACTCAATACTCAAGACTTAGAACTTGAAGATACTACTACTATCAAAGATACTCAACTGATGGAGTTCATGCGGAATTTATGGGCATCAACGACTCGACTCAAGGGTCTAAATAACAATATGGAACTCATTTATATGACTCTTCTCATTCTCATACTTACTTCCTCAAAACTCAGTTTAAAACTCAAGTGTTGGCTTTGAAAAACTTCTCAAGATTTATAACTCAAAATAGGGTTCATGCTGAATTATACACATAAAAAAATCAACTCAAGGATCTCAATAAAAATATAGAAACTCAATAATTAGGAATAGAATTTTTAAAAGTATCATGAACTCAAGAACTTAAATCAACTTATCTCATGAATACTCAAATCTAGGGGTAGAATCTTAGATTTCTCTTTTACTGATTTGAAAGTAAATGTAGGGCATGAGGACGAACTATTCCAACACTATGATAGCCTTACATACCTGGAAGAATAAGGTTCTTGGAGAATCTTGAAGAAGAACTTGATTAGAAGCCTTGAAACCCTAGCTTGAAGGTAAACGATCGAGATAACCTTTCTTGAGATTCTTGAATTAGTTTCTTGAAATCTTTATGGCCAAGAATTATGATTTTCATTAGTTATTCATAATTGTATGGAGAAATTTGAGTTGAAAGAATGGAATTCTTGGAGAAAGACTTACCTTGAAGAATAATCTTGAAAAATATTTAAAGAATCTTGAATGGAGTCTTCTACTTTGATTTTTCCTTAGGGTTTCGCCTTAGGGTTTGAGAGAGAAGAGAATGATGGATTAAAATATGAAAATCTGATTTTTTTGAGCCTTTTATTAGTCAATAAATTCGTTTAGGGTTTTCTTGGAGGTAAAAACACAAAAACGACCCTTTTTAATGTTTTCCCGTCGGCTAATTCATAACAGCACTATATCAGATTACTAAAATGGTCATAACTTTTTACTCAGAAATGGGATTGACGCGAAATTGGTGGCGTTGGAAAGTAGATTCAAATATCTTTAATTTGATAGGTTATAGGCCACGTAACTCTTTATATTCTAAGAGATATGATTGTTTGAAGTTGACCCAAGTAGAATCTTACATCAAAACTTAATCGATAAGGAAACTTCAACAACACTTATCAAGAACTCATCAAGAAATTAAATTGCTCAATATTTATGGATAAATTTGTAAAAGAAACTCATGATTGGCGTGTGGGTGAACAAACCCAACACTATGGAAGCTTACATACCTCAAAGTACTAGGTTCTTGGCGAAATCTTGAATTTCTTGAACGAACGCTTGAAACTTTGAACTTTTTCTCCTCTTGAAACTGATTCTAATCAGTTTAGATCCTTAATTGGGTAAAATTTACATTTAGAATAAGTGGGGGTAAGGAAAAGACTAAAATATCCCTCCTATTTTTGGGTAACTTTCCTTAAATGAACATCCTGACTTAAAAAGAGCATATCTCCCTCATAAGAACTTGGAAAGACTAAAATACCCCTCTTATTTTTGGGTAAGTTTCCTTAATATCTCCCTCATAATAACTCAAAAATTAGCAAACTTAGTGGCGTTGGAAAGTGGACTCAGAGATCTTTCATTTGATATCTTGTGGGTCTCCTAACTCATCATGTATTGAAAGTTATGGTCGTTTGAAGTTGACCCAAAACTTAAAGGAACCTAGGAATGACTTGAATGAATTCTCTCTAGTTCTTTTTGGAACACAAGGTGCTACATCTAGTTACCTTAAAACTTGGAAAAAATTTAAATTCCTTGGTAAAAACTTACTGACTACGAAGGATGGTTCAAGTCTTAGCTCAAATTTTTTTTGGGTTGTTACAATATCTCCCCCTTGGGATCATTCGTCCTCGAATGATGACTGGACTGGGTATGGAATGGGGTTACTCTTACTAAGGTCTGAGTCTAATGGTATGCTCTTATTATATTCAAGCTTAACCCAAATCCTTGGGTTCGGGTTCTATACCTCTCTATAGGGAATCTCATCCCAAAACTATGACTCTTTACCACCACATTGGGCTCATATCAAGAACCACCTAATGTTTAACAACACCACATTCAAGCTTAGTACTCTAACAACTCCATGGACTCCTACTAACCAGCTCCTTAAGAAATTTTCAACTCTTGACTTGATTTCTCATCCTATCATCTCCCCCTTAGGTCTAAAGCTAACACTTGAAAGGTATGGACCTATTCCACATTGACAACTCAATTATGCTATCTAGGCACATATGGAAAATTATAACTTAATTGGAACCTCATCTGGTAACATACCATCTCGGCACACCTCTTAATGCTCTTGTTACTCTTGTGACTTAGCCACACTTCACTGGCCTTATCTAAACGTTAGGGTCTCTCACTTGTACCACTCATATTTATTGCAGCTTATCACCTCAATTCCTCACCTACTCTATGTCAAGTCTTCTAGATCAAATCTCAAGACTAACATCATCACCCTCATGTTGCCATCTTTTTATCATGACACTCATCTCAAATTCAAGCTTAATATTTATGAGTAAACCCGAATATCAATATGATTGCTCGCTTACTATACTAACTTACAACTACTGGATACAAATTCAGAAGCACCGTCCACTAGGACCTTATGACAAATAGTCAATCCTTACCTCTTAGTATTCATACTTACAATTTACTATCACATTTCCATTCACAACTTGAGTACTATTCACTCATTCACTATACATCAATGCCTAATTAGTTTTATAACACTTTTAATATTATGGGCTCTCCCTCAAAATCATAAGCCTAGCTTAGATCTATCACCTCATGTATACTCCTGCTCTTCTATTCAACACTTACACTTGGTCAGTACCTACACAATGACACTTCATCACAAACTCTTTTCTAGCTACAACAAACTCTACCTCCTATGATGAAATCTTCACAACTCATCACTTCTTAGTCTACCCATAAGGGAAAACTCCTCATTACTAACTTACTAGGTGCATGACTATAGTAACATAGCATGTCAAAACATCATCTCCCTTACTTAGATTACTAAACCTCTACATACTTTTCTCTAACTCTGGGCTCTTTCACTACTACTGCTCATGATCTTGTCATTCATACTATCTTTTAGGGTGAAAATACTACCCAAGCTCTAAACATACTTTGTTATAAGGATCTCAGCTGAAACAAGACTTAGAGAAGAGAGTACAACTCGCTTTTAGCTCAAACGCACAATTCATATGAATATGAGTGCATTCCCTCGAACTCAATACTTAACTCACTCATAGGCTTCTCTTAAGCCCCTCTGCAGTCACATGACTTCCACAAGATTTTTTTCTAAGAGCAACTCATCGATAAAGGACTAACTTTACTTTTCAACCACCTCTAGTATGGGGGTAGTCAAATGGATATGAGAACGCACAAGTTAGAATGAGTCTCTATGACATAGCTCTATTGCAAAATTAAGAGTACAAAAGAAGGGAAACTTTTCTTAAATGTTTGTAGTCCCTCGTTTAGAGAAGTGGGGCCCTCACAACCATAAACAAGACCCTACTGACATGGTTTCATAGACGCCCTAGGACACTTGAACTCTGTTCTCTGATACCAAGTTTCTCACGACCCGAGCCTACACCCTGGACGTGGCTGGCACTCGAGAACCATTGTTGATCCCCAAGCGAACCCTCATCGTGGCTGACTACAAGCGGAAGACTAACTCAAGCATACAAAAGCTTTAAAATTGAATAAAATTCATGAAACTCAAATACAAAGCTTTAACTCAAATGATTTACTCTGAATATAAATAGAACATTCAAATAGCCAACAATAGGCAACTCAAGTTTTTACAACATTTAATAAGATAAATGAAACCGACTTCTCAAACTCTACTATCTATCTGTGAAGCCTCTACTGTTACAGAAGAATATAAGGACAAGACCTACGACATCTCAAAACTACTAACTCTATAAGGTAAAAGTAAAGTCCTCTGAAATATAAGAAGTCTCACCAAAGCTGACTGGAATATCCCATGACCTCAACGAAATGCTTGTTGACGATCCTAAATACCTGTATCTGCATCATGAAACGATGCAGGCCAAATGGCTCAGTACATGAAATGTACGAGCATGTAAGGGGAATTCTAAAGCATAAACATAAGCTTGAACTTGATAAAAAGGAAACATACTTACCTCTTCTCAACTCACTCAAATAAACTCAACTCAAGAATAATATACTCAACTCACAGATTAGATACTCAACTCAAAGATACTCAACTCAAGATAAAGCAACAATAAAAGGTGTGATATATGGAAAGCCTTTAAAACAATAGATAGCAACTCAATTTATTGAAGAATACAATAATAACTCAATTGTATATAAAAATACAATATAACTCTGTGGGAGTTTCTCTAACCGACAACCATCACTATGAGTTATGTGATGATACAACATCTCGTCCATGCTCCAGAACTGTCATATACCTTGCCGGGGTATAGAACCTCTCAACTAAGTAAATCCACTAGTCTATGCTAAAAAGCACTAAGGAATCATCTAAAAAGTATGATCCTTTCTACCCACGTTGGCTACATGATTTATAGGGGTTGTGAGTTGTATGAACTCTCCCCCAGATCGGTGCTCAATACTACTCCCAAAATATACTAGCTCATATGTTTAAAAACATAAATATTTATGTGTTTTGAGATTATTACTCAAAAATCTTTCTCTTAAAAGAGAAGGTACTCAAACTGCTCAAAACTCTTTTGGAAATCTCAGTTTCCTCTCATCTTAAATGTTAAAACATTTAATCTTGGGAATACTTAGTTCCCATATATCATTTTAAAGAAAATGAACTCAGCTCTACTCTTCCTCAACTCAGTGCTCAAGTCTTTAAAACGAGTTTTAAAACAATTTGTAAAAAAACTTCTTAAAATAGTGTTCATGCCGAATTATGGACGTGAACGACTCAATTCAAGGTTTTCAATAACCATGCATAGAACTCAGTACTTGGGACTAAACAACTCTAGAACTCAAGGAGTCAATGATACTACTCATCTCAAGAATGCTCGACTCGGAGGGTTCATGCGGAATTATGGGTATGAACTACTCAACTCAATGATACCTCTCATCTCAAGACTGCTCGACTCATAGGGTTCATCCAGAATTATGGGCATGAACTACTCAACTCAAGGACCTTCATAGGTAACATGTAGTAGTCCCATGATTAGGAATATAATCTCAAAATGATTAGGAACTCAATACTCAAGACATAGAACTTGAAGATGCGACTCCTCTCAAAGATACTCAACTGATGGAGTTCATGCGGAATTTATGGGCATCAATGACCCAACTCAAGGGTCTAAATAATAATATGGAACTCATGTATACGACTCTTCTCATTCTCATACTTACTTCCTCAAAACTCAGTTTAATACTCAAGTGTTGGCTTTGAAAAACTTCTCAAGATTTATAACTCAAAATAGGGTTCATGCTGAATTATACACATAAAAAAATCAACTCAAGGATCTCAATAAAAATATAGAAACTCAATAATTAGGAATAGAATTTTTAAAAGAACCATGAACTCAAGAACTCAAATCAACTTATCTCAAGAATACTCAAATCTATGGGTAGAATCCTAGATTTCTCATTTACTGATTTGAAAGTAGATATAGGGCGTGAGGATGAACTAGTACAATACTATGATAGCCTTACATACCTGAAAGAACAAGGTTCTTGAAGAATCTTGAAGAAGAACTTGATTAGAAGCCTTGAAACCCTAGCTTGAAGGTAAACGATCAAGAAAACCTTTCTTGAGATTCTTGAATTAGTTTCTTGAAA